>VWZK01006935.1:1748198-1774990 GCA_013396935.1 Baryphthengus martii
CGAGAGGGTGCCGCCTTCCCGGGCGGCTCGCTCAGAAACGTCAGGGCGGAGCAGGGATCTCCCCGGTCACCCCTCGCCGAGGGCCGCGGGGCGTTATCGCGCCGCGCCGGGGTCGCTGCCTCAGCGGCAGGTCGCTCCCCAGCTGGAGACTGACTTTCTTCTGCCCCCTGAGCGCTGCTGACTTTCAAGCACCAACTTTTAAAGTGCACCAGATTAAGAAACAGAGATGTTTTCCTTGATTTTTTTTTTTTGGTAACTGCTGACAGATCCTAAGTTGCTAGCTTGTTCAGTTTCTTATATAAAAATGTGCGTTAAGTTACAAATATTTTGACGGTACAAATTCATTTTGTCAAGGCTGTGTCCTGTAATGAGAAGGCTGACGGGCTGAACCATGTGCATGCACAGATAAGTTTACTTAGGGTGAAGCAACTACTGTTAAGTGTGTCACTCTGGATAAAACACAAATTTAACCTGTAGTAAATTGTAGTTGATTTAGAGCAAATAACTTGGAGAATCATGCTGCCTGTGAAGGTATATTCATACAGAAGCATTGCATATAAAACTTGTTTTCCCCCTAGATCTGGATTTCCAGCCCCATTAGGAGAGAGCTTATCTCTCCAGACCTAGAAGTTTATCAGGTTTTAGCATAAATCAGTTGCAGACTCTCACAAACAGTTTTGGTTCATGTAGGTTCAAAATCCCTGACCTGGAATACAGATAGAGAAATAAAAGTACTTTTATAGTTACATTTTAATGGCTGTTCAAATGTCAACTGTTTGAGATGACTTAGTCAGTGTCATGTAAGTAGAGGTCCAAGGTGCAAAGTCATTCAATGCTCAGCTACAGAAATAGAAACATTCACTGATGACTAGTCTGTATAATAATAATTGTAGTTATTGCACTGACTTTTATTCTATAGTCTTCACCTGTTTAATAAAAAGAACTTCTTACATTTCATTGTTTCCTATGATTAGGTATCCCTATATATCCATTACACTTTCATTTTGTATAATTGATCACGTTTTCTTATTATAATGACTTTTAGTGCACACATTTAAAAATACTTTTTTTAACTACCTGTCCTAAAAAACTCAAGTTGGGCTCAAGAAATCCAATCCCATTCTCTACTTTGTGTGCTTTACCAGTGGGAAATGCCTGCAGTTAACAAGCTTTCCTGATGCACGTGCTCTCTTTTCAGCACGTGTCTGTAGAGTACGTGCTGTGCCATTTTCTAGACATCTGCGTTCCTTCTTGTACCTAAGGGTGTGTGTCGTGTTGGAAGACTGGCTGCCAAAAAAAGTGGTCCTTCAGCACGCGGACTTCTTCATGTGTGCTGGGGTGAGTGCTCCGGGGGCTGCCTGGAGGGTTGGCCGGAGCAGGGGTTTGAAAGATAATTATTCAGATCAAGTCCCAGTTGACCGCGTGCCTCGCAAGTACTGATATTAGCATTCAGAAAGTAGTAGGATAGTGCTTCTTTCATTTCTACCTTTAGTTTTAGAGCAGTACCTCCTAAATGGTAGTTTATGAGGCTGTGGTATATAAGGAACAGGAATTTGGAGTGTTAGGAGGTTTGGGGGCTTTATTTATGTGGGGAAACGGCCTGTTGTGATTTCATGTATGCAGACTTGTATTTTGAATTAAAGACTCGTTTATGCGGTCAGGTACATAGGGTCCTGTACTCCCATCCTTCTGAGCCACTTTCAGTCTGAAGCAATATGGTTGCCTGGCTCTGCTTGTGTAACTGAATCAGTTTTGAGCCTGAAACTGGCACTTCCCTCTGGGTGTAATTGGGGTGGGGTGAGACAGTTTCAACCTGGCTGTAGAGACATGCCAGCTGGAAACAGTTTTGCTGATACAAGAAATCAGTTAACTTATCAGCTTTTACCTGCTCATCACCTCCCACAGGCTGCTTAGCCCATTTCAATCCAGAAAGTTGTGCATGTAGGAAACGCTTTCTCCAGCAGATCCAACAGCCAATTAACCTTTGTCAGAGGAGCTGTGGAAAACTGCAGGGTAATAACTTCTGATGCATCTGAACTTCCCATCAGAGCTTGATCCAGAAACGTGCCTCTTCACAGGTGTGTCCTTGCACTGTTGTCTTTAGTTGTCTTTGGTAGTAACTTTGAACAGACTGCAGAAAAGTTCTTTTGATGCAAACTAAGCATTCAGACAGAGTCAGTGTGTGATAGTATTGCACTGGAGGGTGGGGAGCACCTAAATTAGTACGCTTTATCTTTTGGTAGCATGAGTAGACGTTAACCTTGATGTATTTTGGATACATACAGCAGAAGCAAATTAATTCAGTTTACGCTTTTGACATCATTAGAACTTTCAAGGAGCAAGGCAAAAGATTTTACTTTAAGTCAGGAAAAAAAAAAAAAGAGAATATGGTACTCAGGCTGGTTTCTCTTTTCACTGGTATATTCCTTCCTCTGCACTTAGTTGTACAGCAGTGAACACCAGCAGTGCTACTTGCAAGTATGAATGCAGACGTTTCTCACACGCATTTCCAAGTTGTTTTACAGTTTTTTTGCAATGCCTGTTTGCCTTTTTTTCCATTTCTTCTGTAGCTTGTGGTTTTGGGTTTTTTTCTCTTTAAGAATGCAAATATACGTCCTCAAATTTGCTTATAATTACATTGATTTAATTTTATTTGTGAATTATGTGTTTCAGAGAGTATGATCTGGACTTGTCATCCAAATAATCGTCTTTACATGATTTTGATCTAATAAATGATTGCCTGATATCACTAAATGGTTACTTTTTTTTCTTATTTTTTGAAGAGCAAAATATGAAATACGTGACTGTGGGCCATTTTGGATCAGTTTGACCAATGGTTTGACAAATTACTTCTTTTTTTCCCCTCAATATTCACTGATTTGTGAGTCCACCAGTGTTTTCTCTTGGAGGTACAGCAAATGCAAGCCTGTTGAAGCATTGTGGCTTTCTTTCGGTGTGTAGTTGGCTGCACTGACAGTATTTAACAGAAGAGTCTTGAAGTGGCTCATTTCTGCCTTCTGCTGGCACTGGAGCTGTAGAGTTGTTCTGTGAGCTGGATTCCAGCTGAAAAAACACTTTCTGGTGATTTATTTTTTTCAGCTGAATTTCTTCTGTCATTTGTTTTCTGCGTGTCAGTATAAAAATGTGTGTTGGCATTGTACTGGAAGATAGCATGAAGACAAAGAAATGGCTGGGGAAGAAGAGGGAGTTGAATGCAATTTGTTTTTTGTTTGTGCTTTCTGGCAGAAGTGCTGTCTTAAATACACATCAGCTATCGCCTTACCCTTGAGAATCTTGTAGAAATAATCCAGAGAGCTCCTCAAAGTTGAAAATCTGATTTAAATTCTCGTTTTAAGTGTACTCTTTAAATAAATACTTTTAATTGCCTAATAAATAGCAAGCAGAACTGGCCTAGCTGTGCAAACAATGCTAAAACCAGGGCCAGTAGATAGGTAGGGCCATCATTTAAAATATTTAAAACTTTGTGGATATTTGACATATGGAGGTGTTGAAAGGAGAACTGTTCAAAATGCAATGGACTTAAACAGCTACCTTGTGTGGTGAATGAGGATTGCAAGAAAAAATTATTGTCTATGACAACTCTATAATGTGTAATCTTGAAGCAAAACTGGGTAGCCTCCCATCATCTTGATGGTTCTTGCACCAATAAATGCCTAAAGGATGGGTTTAAATGCTTAGGTATTCTGGGTTTGGTTTATTAATCACTGCGTTTAAAAATATATGCTGGTTGAATGGCTTCAGGAGCAAAATCTGTGTGAAAATAGCCGTTAGGATGAAGGAGTTGTGGTGGTGTAAAAATACTCTTCCCCTCATGCTTTTTAAAGATTGCTTCTAGTTAGCAGCTGAAATAGTGGTTGTACTGTGTTGAAGAACTAACTGCTTGTGGATTGTACAGTCCAGATATTGAGGAGGGGGACTGAAGTTTTGCAGCGGTTTCATGAACTTTTGGTGGCGAACTAAAACCAAATCTTGTTAACTTGATTTCAAATGATGCCTGTGAAGCTGGAGTCGTGGCTCAGTGCCCCGACGGCAGAGACTTCCAGTTGAATGTGTTTTCCTGCTTTTTCCAAATACGATTTCTCAATCAACAGCTGTGTGCAGAAATCCCAAGAAAACAGGAAAAAACCCCATCTGCTGCTGCACAAACATTCCCTTTGAGGTCTCTGCTTTCCATTCTCAGCTGAGGTGACACTTCTTCCTGGAATAACCTGATCTGTCACACGTGCTGCAAACAGCTCAGTGAGCCTAATAAAACCAGACAAAACTATAAACAAACTAGGTATGGTACGAAAAAGAATTCTGAATTTACAGACATAGGATAGAAAATATTGATGGCAATTACGCAACACTAAATTAGATTTCATACAGAGTTTTATCTTTGTATCACAGTTTTTGATGCACTGAATAAATTGTTACAGGATTATAATTGAAGTAGCTGACTCCTCTTTAGCCATTACGCTCTGGGTCTGGTTTGAAGTCTCCCCGTACTTGATCTTCACTTTGCAGTGCATGTCATTGGCATTTCTCATCCAGTATAGACATGTTGTACCTGTTCAGATTGGTTCAAAGATATTTGATGGGTTAATTTTGTGCTGGCGCTCTGAACTGCACAGCATCTGTCCGCTCAAAGCCGGCTGTGTTGTGAGCTCCATTAATGGGGTGAAGTGTAGTTGGGTGCTCACGTAGAATCTGGACCAAGATGGGTAGAACTGAGCCAATCAGAAGAGTACAGATTATGTGCTAACTGTGAATCCAAAGAAAACCCGTTCAGTACTAAATCTGTTCACTTACCTGCAAAATCTCATCTGTTTCATGTTTTTATATTTTCTTTATTAGGTGTGCAAAATAAAGCCCGTAGCAAGCTAGAGGATCAATTTTTGTTGGTGTTGTTGAATTACAACTTAGTTTAAGATTTATATAGGTATTTAAGTCTTTCCTCAGTGCAGGTTGGGAATGGAGCAGTTAAGCTGAGTCTAATGAGCTAATGAATTGTCAGATGAGAGAGACAATTTAATGAGTAAGCTTTATTTAAAATAACTTAGAATTATAGACTATGAACTTTTAATAGCAACTGAAGTGTTTAGAAATCTGAGAAGATCAACATGGTGATCAGATGCCCAGTCCTGTTTGGTCTGTAGCTGTGCTTCTTGGGGAAGAGGCTGAAGATTACGCTATAGGATCGCGCTGTGCCTTTTACACCTTGATCCAGTTAAGGCCTCTCATGCGTTATTTTTCTTGTAGGCTTCTACAAGCAGTGTAATGCTTTCTCATGTCAGGAACTAGAAATTGCTGCCTTATCTTTTACATCTCTTGGGGTTAAGCGAGCCCCAGTGGCATCCGCAGTTATTGCTGCAGCGGTTTGGTTCCTTTTTCCTCAAATGGCAAAGCCTGAGCTCTACAAACAGCGTGGCTGTTAGTGCTGCCCCTGTGCTCCAGGAGGTCCTCTGCTGAAACTGGGGTGTGCCATGCAAGGGAGCTAGAGGAATGGTGGGCTGGGAACAGCATGTAAAATTTTTTAATTGTTGTGTTTTATTTCTGCTTGAAAAAATGAGGGTTGCCTTAGCATTTGCTGAGAGCAGCGACTATTATGGAAAGCGGTCCAACCTAAAGCTGCTTCTGTAGTTAAACTGCAAAAATCACTGTTTATAAATAGAGCTTGTTCCAGGTTCTCCATCCCTAATGGGAAATGAACGTCATAAGTGGTTTTGCTCATCTGTGTACTTATGTTAGAGATTTTCTTGACAGCCCTGTATGAGTCAAAACTGCACCTCTTCGAGTTGCGTGCACTTCTGCACAAGCAGAACTCGGGCCTGAGAAGTTTTGGAGGCAGACAGCAGCTGTGTTTTGTATTGACATCTTAAACTTTCCATGCAACTGCTAAAACTCAGATGAAATAGTAGTAGTTCTAAAGGTGAAGGAGGGCTGGGGGCCTTTTGGGGAGATAGCATATTTATTTATTTACTTTTAAGATCAACTCAGGCATTATTTTCATTTCTCTACAAAGTTGTGGGTTACCTGAAATGCTTTCTGTTGGATGAGTTCTGTATTTGATCGACTTCACTGGGTGGATGTACAAAAGAAACCAATAAAACCCATATTTCTGGGGAGATACCTACATTCCCCCTGCAGTAAGACTATAATTTTGTTCATTTTTACAAATGTTTGAGTTTCAGCTGAAATTTATCTCTTGTTGCTGTCTGCTTGTAACCTATTCAGTTCCATTATCATCAAAATCAGTACACTGTGTATCAAAAGTTTATTGAAAATGTCATTTTGCCTAGTTATAAAATTGATCACTGAAAAAAAGATAGGTGCATATTCAAACTAAATATAAAAAAGAAAGTAAAAAATGACTTTTTTATTAGCCAGAGATGTCTTTCTGCTGTATGAGGTTTTGTTCAGTGAAATGGAACCATTCCTCAAAACAGTTATGGGATGGCTTTATTTATCCAAGAATACTTGACCAGGTATAGAACATAGGGGGTACCTATGCCTAATTTCAACCAAAGGGTAAAAAATAATGCTCTAAGGGGAAACTGAAGCTAAATTGTTGGGTTTTTTTAAATAAAATCATTTTTATGGGGACGAACGGACACAACAGGACAAATTGAAAATGTTAGATGAGTTCTGTTTTAAAGTAGTCTCCTGCAGCAGTCAGTAAAAGATTTGCTGTATTCTGGTGAGAGATTACAGGACTCTGTGTGGAGATAGCTGCATGCTTTAGTGCCCAGGGAGTTCACATACTGAAATGAGAGGTGCTTTATTCCACTTAGGTAGAATGAATTAGATTTACCGCTTCATTATAATTGGTATTAACCAATTAAAGCTCTGGCTGAAGATGGCGAAATCGCGAATATAGAGGACCGTGCTCTGAACCGGTGATTTATCTTTGGATCTTTTTGCAGACTGAGAGCGTTACAATGTTTAAACTTAATTTTCATTCCATTAAAATGTGGTGTACAAGAAAAAGGAAGGCTTTTACAGTATCTTTTGCAGTTGAGCTGATAGTCGGTCTGCACAGTGGAAAGCGGGGTGGTTGGGATTCTGCCCTCCCTTGCACTGGGACCAGCTATCCTTTACCCGGTGCTTAGCTGGTTGAGAGATCTAAACCAAACCCAAACGAATGTCTCTTCTGCTCCCTTGGCTTTTTGTCCGGTTTGGTTCCCTGCGCTCCGTGCAGATTGCTGGGCGGGCTGTGCCTGGCACACCGCAGGGCCTGGAGCGTGGGAGCCGGGCAGGCAAACCGGACAGTTTGCTTTGAGCTACTGCAGAGCTGCATCTTCTGTACAGATTCTTTTCTTTCCTGCTAAGATGCTGCCAGTATTTCTTCTGGTGGCTTCAACCACCAGAGGGAGTAATAAGCTCTCAGTAGTGTCCTCCCATTTTAGGAGAGCTCTCAAGGTAGCAGTGAGTGTGAAGGCTAAGTGTACTCTACTGTGAGGTGTCTCTCAAGTATTTACAGTTTCTCATAGGAAATTATGGGAGTAACTTTGTTTCTAGATCCTTTCGTGGGTTTGAGCTTTAAAAAAAAATAAATCTTCCCTATGTAGAAGTTTTCATTCAGGAGATCTACAAAGAAATGGTGTATCTGTAGCATACTTTATGGATACACTGCTGGTCTTTACTTCCATTTCATTTTGACCATTGATGTGAAAACAAGTAGACTAGGACTGATGGCTTCTAACATTCAGAAGGCAACTCTGACAAATTAGAGACTGAATTGACTGAGACATGAGCAAAAACATTATTTGAAGCTCTGACTCTTATATTTTTAAATTATCTTTAGTGACTAGAACTTACTGTGACTGCTTCATGTTTTTCTTGTAGCTATATCTCAAATACATAGCAGATGAAGAATAATTTGTTGGTGTTAAGTTTTTCCACTGATACCAGTAAGATTTCATTGTCTAATGGCTTCAGTGAAAATAGGGCTGGTCCTAATCACATCAATATGTTGTCTAGATGGAATTGTTAAGCTACTGTTGAAGTAGATGTTTCGGAAGATGACAGCAAGAGTGTCAGATTGAGACACCTGTGATAGCTGTGTTTTCGTGACCTGAAAGAATGTAGTTTGACTATTTGGATGTAAGAAAGAAGAGGTTGTATTAGACCAGCCTGCCTTTGCAGATAAGGCTACACTGGCAGGTAATTCATCATTTAGAAAACAGTGTGTGTGTGCGTAGTTAAAAACCAGAAGATGTTTTGCATCTATCAGAAAACTGAGTAGGGTGGTGGAAATATTTTCTTTTTATCTTAAACAGTTTGTGTATGTGCTCCTTGGGCTTGCTGCTGTTCCTTAATAACACGACATTGGCAGAAAGTTATGGACAAATGTACCTGAGTCAGTGTTGGGCGCAGCTGGAAGTTCAAGGTATCACAATTCAAGCTAGAAGTGAGTTGGGTGTTTAGAATTGCCTGCCTAGGGGGGTTGAGATTTTTTCCCCCCTGGAATTCCCTTCTCAGTGCTTCAAACAGATATGAAAGAAGAGATTCAGTCTTTTAACTGCAAAGTGGACTTAGTCTACAGGCTGGTTATGGCCTTGGGAATTCTGTTTTCTCATCTGGGCTCTTACCACTTAAAGCTCTATAGACATAACTTTTCTGACTACCGTAATAAAAGCAGGCTGCACTGTCTAGGAAGCAGACATAGAAACTTCTCTAAAGATAAAATTTGTATCTGTGTGAAAAGGGCTATTAGAGATATGATTTCAGTGGTAGGGTTTTGCCTGCACAGCTCTATTTTGTTATATGAACACTTTTCTGAGGGCAGGAGAGAGAGGAAGAAGATGTAAATCAGTATACTGACAATTTTTGATATTTCCTAATTCCTTTCTTCTTTACTTCTTTTTGCTTTCTATAAAGGTGCAGACTGCCGCTGCTTTCTGCAAGGTATCTACAAAACTTCTTGAAGTGAGACATTGTATTCTTATTTTTTTGAAGGACTACTTTTTCATACCATGGTGGTGTACTTTCTTTTGTGTGAGAACTAACCTATTTTGTAATAGAAGTTGCATCTGGTTTCATCAGTCAAGAAAACATGCTACAAAAATGCTTTATTCTAATAACTAACATTCTCTTTGCGGTTCTTACTGTATTTATTAATCTAGTGATCTGGTTTTTTTTTTTCTGTTTCAGTCAAAAGACAAAATGATGAGAGGATCACGCCGAGGGTGTGTTAGACTCAGGGTAAGTTGTTTTATTCAGGACTTCACGACTTACTGTGTATAATGTCGCCTAATGGAGAGAACTGCAAGGAGACCTTGGAGGTTTGAGCTCTATTCCTGACTGCAAAACATTGAAAGTATTTAAAGAAAGAAAACATTAGAGGTCAAGTGCTGGGCTAATTGCGTTCTATAATTTTGTATATCGCATAAAAACGATTACACATTTTATACATTGTATAAAAAAGTATTATATGACAGTAAAACGGGTCAGTAGTAGTTTGCTGTGAAAAAGTTGCTCTTTGCAGTTCTCATTTCTTTGGGTGTGGAGATATGTATGCGTATACATATATGTTCTGTGCCTACGGAAGTCATTGCCAAATTGCTTCCTTCTGCCCTTCTAGTTCTCTTACTTCGGATTCTCTTTAATCTCTTACTGTGTCCTCTCTTCTGCCAGTTTGGGGAGACTTTAGGCCTGCCACGTGGCTGTGTTTGAGCTTAGTGAAACAAAGGAGGACTGGAAAGGGATGGAGGAACATAGCAGGAAAAGTTTTTGAAATATCAGCTGGGGAGGGACAGTATAAATTGGGGTAACAGAGGTAAGAAAATGCAGAGCGAGGAAGCTGGGTGTTACTTGAGGTGCTCTGGCTTGGCACATTTAACCTTGAGAGCTGCAGTTGCAGCTTGAAATGACAGTACTGAAGTGAGGTAGGATTGCTGTGATGTCTTTGCACATGCCCAGTTTCTACCTTGTGGTCATGCACATACGAAAAAGATTTCTTGCACAAGTCCTTTTTCTATATTTTTTTTCTCCATTCCTCACAGAATCTCTGGTTCCTTTTTGCAGCAGTCTTGTGAATAGCTGATGTAAATGGGGGGAAGGATTCAGGAGGATAATGGGTATGAATGGGAGCACTTTGAGTCTTGAAGCAAGAGAAATCGAGGGAAGGTGAGCTGTGATCTGACACATTATGTGATGAGTGTTGCAGCAGAACTCTGCTGCTTCCAGTTATTCCTTCCTTCTCTTGTTCCTCCTTTCTAGTCTTTTTTGTGGGCCTAATAAAGGGTGTACATACAACCCTTTGAAACTCATACACAGAACTTGGATTTCAGATGACTTTTTTGTACTTTCCTATGTATTGCTATCTTAATTTAGAATTTCTTTGAGGGTAACGTAAGCTCAAACCACTGTCTTAGAACGTGACAAAGATCCACGAGGGTGTGTTTTGCATTGTGCAGAAAAATTCAGTCTGAAAACCCGTGCCTGCTTTAATAGTGTTGTGAGCGTGTCAATGTGGAGGTTGGCCTCAGCCTGTCAGTTTAGGAAATATTAAAAGTGAACAATCTGTTCAATATTGCAGGATCCATCTTTATATGTACTTAACATAAAACAATCCCTTTCTCTTCCCCTATCTGCCACTCTTCCACCCCAAATTACGCTTTGGAGTTTTCTGAAGATTTGGTGACTCCCCCATCTTTTTCTCTAAATGTGTGGGCTGTTTTGGTTTTGGGTTTTGCTTTTTGTTTTGTGAGGGAGGAAGGAATCTTTGTTTTTTTCAACTTTTGTAAAGCAGCTCTTCTGGCAGATGACAGTGATACTGATAGCTGAACAGATGGGCTTCTGCAGTCAGAAATTCTGTCAAAGAGGTTTTCTGTTTAGAGTAATTGTTGATTTGTAACTGTAGGTGTGAACATAAACAAACATGTAATTTAAGCAATTTGGCTAAAACACTTCCTTTTTTTCTTGAGTGGATTTTTAAAAGCTTGTTCCTTACCTTGTTGCTCTCGGTGCACATTTCATAGGCCTGAAGTTTCATCTTCAAGTTATTTTGTTGACTGTCATAGCGTACTTAGGAAGATGTGTTCTTAGAGGAGTTTGTGTCATGCTTAAGTCCTGCTTAAATTTTCTGGAATATACACTTAAACTTTCATGCTGCATTTTTTCTTTTACTTGTTCATATGTATTATCTACATGACAACAGAAGCATTTTCTCTGCTTGAGCTCAGACCCGTTGCCTCAGCGTTGCGGCCGGCGCGCGTGCACCGTACGCAGCTTTGTGCCGAGATCAGGCAGCGATGCACGTCCTGCTCCTCACTTTCCTCCCACCACTTAGGATGGACGCAGGACTTGGCTGTCCTAGTCTGACCTTTTTAGCTTTATGTCCGTTTTACTTGTATCCTCCGGGGAGAGTATCTTGGTCATGTTCTTGGTGTCTGACTTAGAGATATTTTGATATAGCTGGTGAGGAGAATGGTATTGTACAACTTGCAGGGATCTGATTTATTGCATAGCAAAATGTGTACTTAAAGTGCCAGGCATTTTTTTAGCTGTTGGTATATTTAAAAAAAAAAATAAAAATCATTCTGGCAAAATGAATCTGGCCCATCAAGTCATGTCACTGGCACACTGTAGGATTACCAGATAGTCTCCATATGCAATGGCTAGACATCTGGTGGTTGTTATGTCCTGGCACTAAAAGTATTGAGAATTATCCTGGCTTGGGTACACTTTTTAGGTGCCTCTTTTATACTAATCACAGAGCTGTCCTTGAAAAGCCTGAATGGAAGAGATTCTTTTGGAGAAGTGGTACATTTTTGGCAATGGAGGGAAGAACAAACAGTTTGGAGCTATCCTTTCCTGCCATATAGCCTGGGATTGCATATGGTTGGTGCTGCTGTTAAACAGAAGCTGTTGCTTCCACTCTGTCTTGTGGTGCTTGTGATAGTCCCAGCCATAGGTGGGCTGGTACCAGTGCACCTAGGAGCTATGAAGAATGAGCATGAGTAAGATTGATTCAGACCCTTCTGCCCCTGATTCTATAGCAAAAGAATTCTTATGTCTTGGCCAGCCTGATACGTACCTGACCCTCTACTCTGCAGTTGCTGTAGGATACTTGGCTGAGTGAAATGAAGCACTTGTTGGAATCAACTCACAGGAGCTCATACTACTGTTACTCACTGTTTATTCTGACAGTAAGGGCAGAATTTGCTCTTTAAATATGTGCACCTTCCAGTGGTGTCTGTTTTGTGCGAGAGGGAAGGATAAAACAGATCCTGATGCTTTGTCTCCTGGGAAAAGAGAAGAGAAATTGAGTAAATCCATTGGTGATTTTTGAACTAAATGTTATAATTTGTTGGAGTTGGCAGAGGCCTGGAATGGTTCTTTTTTCAGTGTCGTCTTCTCCTGGGTGAAACTGTGTTATTTATTGTGTTTGAGGGGGGGAAGGGGTGAAGATGTGGGTAGATTTGTAAATAGCCAAGCACAGATGGCCTTTAACTCTGTTATTTATTTGCATTGCCTTCTAATAATTCATGAGGAATTAGAAGACAAAGCTAGCTGCTTTTGATACATCCTGATGACTTACTGTTCATATTTACTTAGGGATTGAAAATTAGATCATGCAGTGTATCAGCAGCATGACACGATGGGCCAAATTCATTCTGCTAGAATGATTTGATTTTTTTTTTTTTTTATAGACTGGTAGATAAAATCAGGTCAAGAGCTTTTTTTTTTTTGTACAGTATCTATGAGTTAGTATTTTATATGTGAAAAATACTTATAAAATATAAGTTGTAATGTAGCAGAAAACTGTTTACTACAATGATGCCGTAGTGTAAAGCCACCTCCATTACAAAAATAAAAGATACATATTATTATGCAGAAAATCGCAGTTTTACAAATAATTACTGGTGTGGTTTTTTTTTCCCCGCAACTAAAAATTTATTATTTTAAAGAACTGACTTGCATCCTGTGACATAACAGAGACCGTTTCAGCTCTTTACTGTATTCAGTTTGCTTCTAATTTGTCAATGCTTTTTAAATTCCAGTGGTGTAGTGATAGAGTGTGTGCTGCTGATGTCACTGCTTGCCTTATCAGGATTTTGTTCTTTGTTTCACAGGGAGCTGTGATTGGTATAGACGATGAGGACGACAGCACCTTCACAATAACTGTTGATCAGAAAACCTTCCATTTTCAGGGTGAGCTGAAAGAAGAGATTGTGTTGTTGGTGGTTGTTTTTTTTTCTTTTAATAGATTCCACTTGTATTTGATGGATGATTTAAAATGTTTGGCAACAGAACAGCATGAATGAGCACACTGAGAACATTCTGGATCCAGGAGTGCTGCAGGTTAGGCAGGGATTTACATCTGCAGTGGATACATATGTGCTAGAAAGAGACCGTAGCTCTGGCAGGATTTGGAGATTAAAAATGTAAAGAATAAATCACTCAAGGGGAGAAAGTAATGGGCTTCTGATGATGGGTTTCGCTTACAAAACGCTTTTGATCTTCGTTATCAAGATACAATTATGCATTTCTGTATGAAGAGAATCAAGACTGGTCTGAAGGTTGCAATTTGTATCGGAATAGAACTTAATGCTCAATTATGAGGAGACTAGAGGCAACATTTGGCTTAAAGGTGGAGCTTTGCTTCAAGATTTACCAGCTTGCATTCATTTCATCTACATTTCTGTGTCTTGTCTGCCAGTCACCATTTCTCTGCTATTATCCTTTTATTCACATTTACTAACACCAATGCCATCTGTCACTGCTATGTTTCGTCATTGCATGCTATGGTTCACCGGTAGAAAGGGTAAGGTACTATATCATTGTTATGTACTCCTTAAATTATTTTATCTGCAGCAGTAGGAGAAAATACTGTGAATAATTTTGACTAGAGAACTTCTCTTTTCTGAATGTTAAAGTCCTAGGGAAGTGTGATGAAAATATTTTTCAACTAACATTTGGTAGTCTTTTTGCTTTTCCTGTAAAATGTGGTGACTAAATTGTTTAATTGCTTTTGCATAGAGCTGGAAACTGTAAATATCCGAGAGGTACATTTGCATTTAAGCAGCCATATTAATTTATATAAACTGGATTAATTCTATACGCTATATTGTACTGTACATCGTTTTTGAATCAGTGATTTGGAAATGGGAGTTATCGTTAATACTGCTCTGTTTGTGAGAATATTTCTAATGATAAATATTAGTTGTACACCATGTTGTCACTGGCATCTGTATTCCTTGTGCTACAGTTCTTCCTAAATGCTGCTGCTTTACTCTGGCTTTTCACTGCATTAAGTCTCATAAACGTACCTTTGTAATGCTTAAATCTCCTGTTCCCAAGGATAACTGATAAAATGCAAGCTAATTGCTAATGCAGTAATAGGATGCCGTACTGTGGCAGTCTTTCAGTGCTGTGAAGCTAAATACTGCTGAATATTTGAGAACTTGATGCAGGTAAATCAAGAAATCTCTTGTCTTTAGTTACTAAGATATACCTTTTTTTAATGTGTCTTATTTGCACTGATTTCTTATAGCCTATAGTCTCTTTTGGGTAGTCAGATGTCTTAAAAGAAGATTGATCGTATTTGATACAAGTAATGTTCTGCTCTAAGCAATACTGATAATTTTTGAACACCAGTTAAGTCAGATAACATCTCATGCTTTATAATCTCCATTTGTGTGCTTTTCATATCAGGTCAGGATTTGTGTAGGCTGCTTTAGTGTAGAACGGGTACACTATTTTCTGTGTGATGCTTTTTCTATTAGCATGAAGATGACATCCCTGATATCCAGCAAATTGTAATGATATGAGCACAGTATTAGTATATGGGTCCCTCAAGCAAAAATATAAAAAGACAGGTAAGATGTTAGTGCTGGGATATTTAAGTATAAAACAGCTCTGTAGAACTGTATCTGTAGTTCTTATGGTCAGTGTAAATGTATTATCACCTCATGCAACACTTATATGTATATAAATCTCATATATATATCTTTGTTCATTGTATTAAATTAATTCAGTATTGCACAGGCTTTAATTAATGTGAAATATAGGTCACTATCAGTCATGAATAGTGAATGTGCAATTATAAAAATACGACGGTATGTATTCTGAGACTTCATAGGATACGTAGAACAGAATCTGGGAATAATCCAAGAAAACATACAGTATTCCTAACAATTTCTTTCTAAATTTTTTTTAATACGTGATCCAGATAGAACTTTCGTTCTATGAGACAGTCACAGCTATAAATGCATTCTCCTTTTTACAAAAAAAAAGTCCTGTACAAGAGAAGAATGCTGCAGAAATGGTAACTTTAGAAAAAAATACAATCTCTTCCTTCCTTCTTACTGCCCTTCTTCATTCTTAAAGACAGCCAGGGATCCAAACAACTCAGAGCCCAGTCGGAAAAGCGGCAGAACTGTAAAAATATTAAAATTTCGAAGACCTGCTGACCTGTGTCAGGTTCCCAACTGAAGTGGAACAGTTTCTCTTTCAGGCTCCAAAAGGAGAATGTGTTCATGCACTCAGACTTTTAAGTACTGCTCGATGTAGACTTGAATTTTCTTTGGCCTCGGTGAAATTTTGCTGACAGGCAGTGATAGAATTTGAATTTGGGAAAAGAAGGAAAATCTTCATACTGGATTTATTTCTTAGTGCCGGTTGCTCAAAATTGGACATCTGTCTAACACTTTAGAGATGTATGTAATGAGATGAAGGGCAAATAAGTCATTTAAAGATGTGTCATCAACTTCTCACAGGGATGCTGTTCCTATATGTGTGTAACTGAATTTCTGAAGTGCTAAACTTCCAGCATCTCCCACTAAGATTTACCTGGCACTGGGTCTTGGTAAATTCTGCATCTTCCCAGTGTGTAGTTCTTATTTTGTTGCTGCCTGTGAGAGTCTCCCTCTGTTCTGTATACAACTGTGCTTCCTAGTGGCCTAGTGAACATTAGTAAAAGTTAAAAAGTTTTAATTTCAAAGAAAATGTAGACTTTGAATGGTGACTGTGTACATATCAAATGGTATCCATATACTTAGTACCGGGGTATAAGGGAAAGTGAAGTGAATAAATATGGGCCATAAAACAAACATCAGGTTTTGGTTTTACTCTGAGCTTAACTTTAGCTCTCCTGGAGTGCCCAGCAGATTTTTTTTCCCTTTATTTTATTGTTACATATGACTGTATTGATACCTGTTCACACTGGAGGGGACAGGGAGGGGTAGAATGTCCACAACAATTTTAAAATAGTCTTAAAAGTAATGTATTTCATCTCCCAATTGGTCCTTGTTTGGTTATGCTTGATTCTAAGGCTTTGGATTTAGGCAGATCTCAAAGCACTGCCTCATGGGTTTGTTCAGATTAGATGCAAAAATCCATTCAAGTTGCAGCAAGACATTTGGGATAATACTCTTGGTCTAATGTACCTTCCTGTCAGGAAGCTCTTTTGTGATAATATATTTTTTCTTGCTGTAATGCACATCGCTGTTCTAAGTGTTCCATAACCTTCAGACACTGTGGGGATTTTTGTTTGTTGCTCTTACTGGTTTTTTTTTCTTGTAACATCCTCATATCATCACCTAGCTATAAACTTTCCATTTGGAAAGTCAGTTCTTCTATCGCTCATATCACTTAGCTGCTCTTTCTACTCACTGGGATGCTCGTGGCTTAAATTCAAGAGTGGGAACATGATGTTCAAGATAGTCCGTCAAGGGTATTGTTGCCTTTTTGATATTTGAATTGCTGTCTAACCTGAAGCAATAATGGCTTTTATTTGCACTGAAATACTTCACTAAACACACATTGTATGCAGAAACACGAATTCAGATTTTTAAACTCCTACTGAAAACCCAGCTCTTATTTTTACAGCCTGCAGCACAGTTCCTTGGAAGGCAAATCAGTCTTGTCCCTACTGTTTTGTGTAATAAAGGATTGAAAGACTGGAAGCAGTCCAGTGCATTGATCTGAGATGATTTTACTTTAGATTTTGTCTCTCCTTTCTTATTCCTGCCACAAAAGTATCTGAGAAATGAAGCATGAATGTTGCTGTGCAACTTATTCTATTAGATGAAAGCTGTCAGCTGGTAAAGGTAGATTTCTCCTTTTTCCCCATCCTGCCCCAGTTTCTAGCTTGATTTCTGCCTGCCTACCATCCCAGCTGAGAAAAGAGGGAGATACACACAGCAAGAGGTTGCCTTAATGTTATAAAGGCAGGGAAGTGTTGTTAATGGGGGCCACAGCTATTACAAAGGATGTACTGGGGTCTGCGAAGGCCTCAGTTGCTAAGCAGTATCAGAATTTGAGACTTTAAGCATTTGTATTAAGTATGATGACTTTAGACCTGCATTTCACCGCTACTTGGGGAAACAGTCAATATTTACAGTCTTCTATGAAACCTTAGCGCTGTCCACCAAATAGATGACAGGAAGCTGATTGCCCTGGTGGTATAAAGGGGCACTTTAGTCTGTCAGATTACCCAATTTTAGTAACAATTCATAAATTGCAGCCTTTTCCCAAAAAAGTTTTGAGAGCTTTTCTAATTTAGTATTGAAATATGCTTAGAGAGAGATTTTGGTGTGAAATCCTGATCTGTGCCGGTTGCCTCCATGATGTTATAAACATAACTGCTGTGACTACGTTTTCTGTGGTCCTAAGCTCACATTTTTCAGGGTCTATTGGTGTCCTGGTGATGCTGAACCAGTGGCTTCCTCTATGCTATGCTCAACGGTGCTTTTATATTGCAGAGGGTGAGCAGCTATGTTGAGTAAAGCTTCCAGCCTTGTCTCTTCCATACACTTACATCAGAGCTGAGGTACCTACCTGTCCTCCTCCCTTTAACCAACCAGATCCGGGCCGCGCAAAGTTCTGGGCTGCATCTCGTCCTCTCCCAATTGGCAAAACTGCAGAAATTCCTCTGCAAACCAGAACTAGGTTTAGCTTTTGCAGTGTGATTTTTCTGTCTTCCTCTCTTCTATCTATATCCTTTGCTGTTTTCTTTTTTCCTTCCTCTGGAAGAAATAGTATATTTATTGCTTGTTACTTTTGGCATCAATATGGATCTGTTGTCTCAGCTGTATACATGATACATGGCAACTATTTTGGAAGGGGATAAATGGTCAAAAAAGGTCTTACTATAAGGAGGGGAGGGATACTAAGAAGTTCAACACTCTTTTCCTTTTAACAAGAAATTCCAAGTAGCAATAAACATGAGTTGGACGTGTTAAATTGAGAACTGTATTATTGACTAAGGAAAACAGGTGTTGTTCTTCCATTTTGATTTTTTTTTTGCAGTTCAAGCCAAAATATGGTTTCTACCTTAAACTATTAGTTTCTAAGTTAGTACCGTGTGATCTGCAATGGTGTTTAAATACAGACATAAATTGAAAGCCGTTTTTACAGAATATACTATATAAAGTATTTTTTAGTTTTACTATTACTAGTATTTAAATAAGGACATTCTATAGTGAAAACTGAGATACTTGTAGATTGTCCCACATTCAGAAATGTTTAATTACAGAATTCCATGTTTGTATGAATTCCCAGAGAGAACTAATAGCATCTTGATTGTGTATTTCCTTTGTCACACCAGTTTCCAACTGAAGGGATGTTTATAGGCTGATTATAAAGCTTGCTAAAAAAAGCTTTTGAGCTTAGGTAACAGTGAAACAGCATTTTAGGTGGTTTCTCAAGATCACAGATTAATCTTACTAATACATTGTACACAGGAGACCATTTGATGCTTTTTCTTTGGACAAAGTTAGACTTTCTGTCTTGTGACTGCGCAGGAGTCTTCTATGGGTACAGGGAGATCAGGCAGGTCAAACGCCTGCAGAACAAAAGGAGGCTTGATTTATATGTGTAGGTGGAGAATGGCATCAGGAGGAAGAGTAGTAGAAGGGAAAATAATGACTGTGATAACTCCAAAATGACGATACAGAGGAAATAAGGTACTGAGACTATGTCCAACCTACTGACTGATCTGGGAGCTGCGTGTGTTAGAAGGGTATTTGTAAGCAATGAAACTACAGCATTTTGGTAGGATTGTATGAAACTCTCCTTCGTCTTGCAGGTTTTTCTATGGCTTGAAAGACCTTCAGTGACTTTAAAAAGCCATTTATTTAGCCACGGAACAGCCCTTTGGTGTGTGACTTTTCCACCTTATTGAGCACTACTGATGAAATCTCTCTCCATTGAGATTGGTGGCAAAAATCCTATCGATCGCAATATAGTCAGGACTTCACTTCTATCATCTGGTTATTTGTGTGTTAAGATACTACATTAGTTCTGCACTTGGCTGAGAAAATACAGGAATTTTGCATAAGTATCAGTGGAAGTTTTGTCAGAATGAAGGCTGCGTAATTGACTCTATTGACTGTGGGTGTAATAGACTTTTTTTTACTGAGTTCTGCCTGTAAGTAGGTCACAGTGAATGAAAATAAAATATGCATTTCATTTTGTGACAATATAGTGTATTTATAAGGAATCCAGACTTTTTTTTTAATTAGTTGTTGAGGCTTTTCTTTCATCCTAACGCTAATGTAGATGCACACAACCAAAAAACAAAAAAAGCACCAGTATGCTAATTCTGAGGTGGTATGTTTTCTGTTTTCTGTCTTCCAAGTACTGCTGTGCATGACCTAGAAATGCAAGCGGTAAATGCTGTATCGTGGAGCAGAGTTGTTAAACTTGTTTATATCTAATCTTTAGATGCTATCAAGCTTAGGCTAGAAAATGTAATCTGTTTTATGCTGTACTTCGGTGTCTGGTATATGTTATATAAACACATCTAATCTCTTCACAACAAAGTAAATATCATAGGAACTCTAAATTACAAAATTCATTCTCTATTTGGGAAATTAGTAGAGGCTGAGAGCATTTAATGTAGTTGCATTTCATTTGCCTTCCTATCCTCATGGAACAGAATTTTTTTAATTCCCTGCCATGTCTGACTTGGCAGCCTGGGAAATTCAGAGGTAAGGGACTATTTCAGGAGTTGTAAAACATGACTTTTCTGAAATACAGAAATTCCTCAGTAAAAGAAATGATTCTTGTCTTTACTACTTTTTTTTCATTCTGTCATTCTCTCCTTGGTAAAATAATTCTCTTTCTTTCCTCTAGGAAAGAGTTTAGAAATTTTTTTTTCATTTAACATGAATGTTAAAATATCTTATAAATAAGCTCCACCAGACAGATCACAAAAATTGCTCATCTTTAAAAATATTAGTATCGTATTAAGTCTCACTGTAATGTAATGAACATACTTCTTGTGTGTATTCTGAGCCCAGTCATAAATAGAACTGTGACTGTGTTAAGTACCCCGTGGTTGTCTCAGACATGCCTGAGATGTCACGAGAAATTGTACAGGTACCTTTCGAAGGATGTACTATAGACACGGAGGAGCGAAAGGTTAAGCGTAAGAGAACACATTGTAAGCTGGCTCATAAATACTAATTCTGCTAGAAAAATGTAAAAAGAGCTTAGTTGACATAATCACAGTAAATTTGCAGTGTTTCAGCCATTAATGATTCCAACCTCTTGCAGGGAATACCTAGCTCTAGGTGGATTTAGCTGGTTCCACGTGCAAATGTTCACTGAGTTAATGATTCCCTGGCACTTAAAATAGAGAAAAGCACAGGGATTGTTAAGTGTTCTCTGAGCTGCAGACAGCATTGATATTTTTGTGGATAGTTGATGCCCTAGTGCAGTTTGAATTTCAGCTGACAAGGTAACTATCGCATTAACTCCTCAGACTAAGAACCGCAATGAATATTCCTGTACTGTAGTGGGCTCCTCTATTTAATTTCTTTTTTTTTTCTAATTAGTTTAAAAAAAATGTGAATCGCTTATAAAGAGCTGAAGTAACACCTTTATGGTTTTCGAGTGCCAAGTATTTCTCATGTAGATGTCTCTGTTTCTTTCCTGGCTTTTTGTAATACTTTTATTCTACAGTCAGCTTAGGAAAAAATATCTTGTTTCTCTTCTCTCTCTTGCCCCCTACCCTTCTTCTGTTTCTAGAATTTTTGTCAGGAGGTACCAGGTATCATCCCTCCACTTTTATATAAGCACAGATACTAGTGAAATTCCTTGGAGTAGATAATAATGCCTTATCCCAAATATGTTGGTGGAAAGAAATTCTGGAGTAGCTCTCCCATAGGAATTGAAGGGGAATTAATTTTAAAATGGAGCCTGATCAAACCATGAAAAAGTTGGAGTGGTTTCAGGGTCCTTGAGACACAGGACTAATGAGCGAGGCATTCTTGTCCCTATCTGCTGAAGAAAGCCTCCTGCATTTGCTGATGCAAAGTGAATATTACGTAGCGTACGTTACAAACTTTGTAGCTGAAAATATATTAGAATCTTTTTCTTTGCCCAAAGTTGCCCTTTTTAAAAGAAAAATGGCTTGGATACATAGCTTTCCCTACAGCTGGGTGGATAATGATCTCTGACCATTGTGCGTAGATTTTTCCCATAAATTGTTTCAGAGTGTGTTGGCTAATCTCTTTTTTGAATGTTCCCATTGATTTTTTTTTTTTTTTTTTTTCATCAGTGATCTTTTGGCAGCTGTTCAGTTCTAAATTGCTTTTACCATTAGGGAGCTTATACTTGGACCTAATCTCGCTGCAGCCATTTTGATTAGATTTAATATAACTTTTACCGTAGCTTGCTTTACTAAAAACTGCATCCTATGGTTTTCTCCATCGTTTTCTTAAAAGAGTGTATAGAGGAGAGCCAGGAGGATCTGCTGTTGATGATGGATGGGCTGAAAGTTAAACCAATGTCCTGAACAGAGAGTGCTTAAAAGGTTCCAGTGCTGTGTGTTTCCGTGTGGTGAGCAGTCTTCTCATGGCGGTGTTCCTGGATTTATAGCGGCTGAGACTTCGTCTTAGTGGCAGGGTCGATGAGATTCATGTCTTCTACCTAAGGATTGCTCACGCTATGCCATAAGTTTGCAATGTGTAGTATATCAGGAAAAAATACAGCTTTTTTCCCTTCTGCGCAACCTTGGTAGAAAGAGCGATAAAAGGGCTATGCGAAAAGTAGAAGCTTCAAAAGTTCAGTTTATTTTTGAGCACAGG
Source organism: Baryphthengus martii (assembly GCA_013396935.1). Taxonomy (NCBI): domain Eukaryota; kingdom Metazoa; phylum Chordata; class Aves; order Coraciiformes; family Momotidae; genus Baryphthengus; species Baryphthengus martii. The sequence goes on from VWZK01006935.1 coordinate 1,770,245, forward strand.
AAAGTCCATTCAGATTTTGAACAGGACTGATAGGTTGGTTTCTAGGTCTTCTGTGTTGCTGTAAGTCTCTTCTGTTCTCTTCATATACAAGTCTTCCTGTGATAACCTTTATTGATGGGCTATTGTACGTTGAGATTAGTGTTTAAATAATACAGTGGCCTCTTTTTGCTGCCAGTATGGAAGGCCGTTGGAAATCTGTTGCAATACAAGGATTAATGCCCTGGTCTGCAGCTTAGTTGTTCCTTTTTCAGTTTAAATAATCGTGGGCAAAAATGTTGAACATGGGATTTTTGCATCCCACGAATTACTTGCTAACTCCTTGCACCCCAGTTCCCCAGTAAGATGTTCTTTGGGAAATGGTTGATTAAAAATCAAAACCAACAAACAGAAAAACGGAGAACATTCCCAAGGAACCTTACACGCATCGAAATACGTTGACCACCGCCACTTTGAACGCACATTTGAAACGCTGAAGTATTGATATATTTGAAGTACTGATAGATTAGTGACATGGGTAACTTTCTGTGTTTATTGCTCAGTGGTGACTGGTGTAAGAAACATAAACTTGATTAATATGTCTGTCAGGACTAGGCAAAGGGGCCTGTTATTGGTAAGGAGAACCACAGAAGCTAGTAATTATTAAAATTACTGTTGGAGAAAAATATACCTGATCCTAATTAACACTAATTTAATAATTGAAATTAGTGTTAAAGTGTAAGCTATGCTGTGAAAAAAGAACAGGGTGTTTGTGTGTGCATGTGCGTACCTCATGTGGAAAGAAAGATTTTAATATGCACGTTTCAAAATATATTTGGCGTAAAGTGCAGTGATGTGGGCAGAGTTCATAGGGTTTCTGTCCCTTCGTCCTGACTACTTTCGCTGCATTTTAAACTTGTCCTCAGCACCTACTTCAGCAGGGGAGCATAAAAAAGAGATTCTGTGGATTTCTGATTCTCCTTCCCTCATCCCTTCTTCTGGCCAATGAGATACCCTTTATAGTAATGGACGCGTGAAAATGTAATAAATAATTTCCTAAAGGAGGATTTATGTAACATATTTGGAAAAACTGTGGTGGTTTTGAGTATGGATGGTTTGGGCTGCGGAATTCCAAAGAATACAAGCAATGGAAACACAAGAGTGAGAAAGGGAATGTTGGAAACAAAACATTTAAAGCTGGAGAGTGCATTTCAGAATAATAACTCACAGATATTTCCTCTGAACTCCGTAACAAATAAGTCAGATAGGAATCTTAGTTCTCTGGTTCATAATAGGTGCTAGGCCACTTACATTTTCCTTGCTTTTAGAAGGCTTCCTGTTTCTTTTAAATACCTTCCACTTGATTGAGGAACTAGAAACAATTGGCGATAACTGTTCTAAATCTGTATACGGGCCAGTTTGTTTACAGTCTATTTAATGCCTGTGGATTGTTCTCTTCTTTCTTCACCTGGAGTCCCCTGCCTCAGTCTGCCACTGTGGTTTTTTTTTTTAAACACTCCTAGAGCACAGCAAGGAACTCCTTCAGGCCAGCAAAGTAAGGGTGGTGTGTCCACGCTGGGGGTAGTGAGGAAGAAAAGCCATATCGGGGGTGGGGGCGGGGGGAAAGGCAATGGTAGTCCTTAGTTTGTTTTGATCTGTTCTTCATCTTCCTTCTCCAGCTCTTCTCTTCCTTGCTCCCCTAGTCCTGAAATCCATCCTCTGCCTTCTTTAATCATCACTTAATATATTTTTTTTTTTCTTAACTATCACTGGCTTCAACTGAGAAGCGTAATCATCTGCTTTTGTCATTACATCCTGTCTTGGGTTCTTAATTAAAAAGGCATGGTGGTCTGTTGCAGAAGCATAGAAGTATCTCTGTGTTGTCGTTAACATATGATTCAGGTTCTATTCAGTTTTACAGTTTTTGAAACTCAGTGCAATCCTAATGGTTATTATAGACATCAGATTATTCTTTGTGCTTCATTATTCACGTTGGTGACCTGTTAGAGGTCTTTGTCCAGTCTTACGAATCCATACCTGAACTTACCCAAAGTTACTCTGTCCAGACTGAAGTAGAATTACTGGATAATTCATTAAAGGTTGAACAGCTTCTCGTAACTAAGAATATTTAAAAATGACTTAATGAATTAAGTGAGGAACGTCTGTGCAGACTCCCTTTGCATGTATTCCCTAAAGACAGGCAAGGGAGAGAGAATCACAAATAGCATTAATGCAGAACTAGTCTTACATTTATCATATTCTTATATTTATATTTAATTTCTTTTTTAATTTGACATGTATGGTACAGAGTCGTCGGTAGAATAAAATAAATGCATGATTATTTAAAACATCACTTCAGTACCATAGAGCAGATTAACATGACAATGTTACAGAGCTGTAACCACAGAAGAATAAACAGGATATTAAGACAATAGTGGAATTATATCCTTGGTGACTTAACAAAGATACTATGGTTTCATTTCCATATTTAGTGAGGACCTCAGATCTGTTTTCTTACGGCTTTTAGTATATAAGACTGCATATAATTTAACAAAACTTTTGAATACTTTTTCAGCTCGAGATGCTGATGAGAGAGAGAAGTGGATTCATGCTTTAGAGGAGACCATTCTCCGCCATACCCTCCAGCTTCAGGCAAGTTTCACTTTCACTTTTAATTTGGTTTACTGTCTTTTTTTACAAAGCAATGAAACACAGTGCCATGACTCCTAATGTCAAACAAACCCTGTAGAACATCTGGTTGTTCTATAGCCTATTCAATCAGATAGAGAAAGACATCATTATAGGTACCCGAGATTAGGTTTGAGTCTTTCTGTTACTATTTTCTTGTCTTACCATTATGAAAAGTCAGTGTAAGACTTCCCTTTATTAATTCATATTTTTAATTGGTGGTTCCAGACCTTTTTTTTGGTACATTTAGTTGGGGTTGTTGTTTTTTTTTGGGTGTTTTTTGTTTGTTGTTTTTTTTTTTTCTTTAAACTGGGAGTTAGTCCTTTTTGAGTGCACATACCACCTAATTTTGAAATTAAAATAAGACAGCAACATTGAACCTCTTCCTGGACGACAAAGCTGGTGAATAGCTTATGTTTGAATCTACTGTGTAAGCTGGATATCGGTAATTTTCTGGTTCTAAAAACGGTTGGACTGAGGATGGTTCTCAGCACTAGTTACCTAAGATCAGCTTCTGGTGATATTCTAGACTTGGACATGTCTGTAGGACTCACGAAGCCTTTATTTTTGCCCTGGAGAGAAACTCAAACTCTTTGTGAAAGGGTTTTTCTCATACTTGTTTTTTACCACAAAGGAGTCTGATGACGGTGAGAAATCTTTGAACAGATATCCATGACTTGTGTTGAGTACAGGTTTGGTGTGCTTTTGGGGTATTGAAAGGGAATTGGGTGTCTTAACGAGTGACACTGTGTGAAGAAAGATACATTAAAATCCCTAATATCACAGAAAGATGCTAATAAAGACTGATTTAGATGACATTTGCCCAATCAAAAGAGTTACAACACACTTGAATTTATCCAACTTTAGACACTTGTGCTATCTCAATCAATTTACCTTAATTTCCTGCTAAACAGTGGTTTTCAACCCCTTTGTACTTATTAAAGTACAAAAGTACTTATTACTTATTTCTAGTGGCCAGCAAATCCCTGGATGAATATTCAAGTTTGACAATCAGCTTTGTATCCCTAGTAACACATCATGGATATTTTAGAAGTAATCTCTCCATCTGGACACAGTATCTGACCACAGACTGAAGGAGGAGACACAGATTATCTAGAGAACGTGTGCACTCAGAAGGGCTGAGCTCCCTGCCAAGGGATGCCCCTTTTCCCATCCTCAACTTGGAGAAAGTGACTAAGTTAATGTGCGCAGCCCTATTTAGGGTGTGAAATGAAGTTAAAGGACTCTGGCTTGGAGATAGAGTACAGAAATGAAAATCCAGAATGTACTGCAGTTTTATCAAAATGTGCATTTCCACACTCTCGAGAGGTTGTGATTGTAATTTTGTTGGCAGCCATCGATTTCGTGATTGCTGCTAATAGTGGAACTCTTTCCTGTTATATAACCTGCTCATGTTCCCAGATTTTTTTCAAATAACCGTGACATATATAGATAAAAAAAGCCTGTTAATAATTTATCACATACTGTTTGAAGGAATAATATGAAATCTAGAACTGATAACTAGGCAACATATCCTCATCCCGCTTAAATATGTTCACCACTGAGCGAAATAAGTACTTTCTGGGCCACTGTCGTATGTATGTTCACCATTTGTTTTCAAGAACCTCCTTTGATGTGTTGGTCAGGTAACCTTTTGATTTCTGAGGCCCTTGTTTTCAGACTAGCTGAAATACTGTTCCTTTACACCTCGGTTCAGGAACTGCCAAGGCTCGCCGTCTTCATTGACATGAGCTGCTGAGCAGAGAACTGGTTTAAGAATGGAACAAGATTACACCTCCTTGCAGAGTATCTTTCTTCCATGAGGTACTTAGAGATGTCTCACTCCCTGTTCGCCCGCGGGGCGCTCCTTCCCTGCCTGGGGGGTTGTGCGGGCAGAGCGAGCAGCGCTGTGGAGCCCGAAGTTACGGAGGCCCCTACAGGGCCAAGCACTGGGTGGCTTCTCCGAGCAGGAACCTCAGGGTGCCTCTTTGAGAGCCGGCCGGGCCCTGCCGGGCGTTACGAGCGTGCTCTCGCCTCGGCCGCTGACCGAAGCCAGCGCTGCCTTTGGCGGGGTGACCCCCG
>VWZK01006935.1:1775048-1837629 GCA_013396935.1 Baryphthengus martii
CCGGGGAACCGGCGGCAGAGGTGGGCGTTGGGCAGCCCCGTTCCCCGCCCGCACGGGGCACCGGTTCTTGCGCGGCGGGCACTCGCGGAGTCCCCGGGAAGGGCTTGGGCTTCTCAGCGGAGCGCCGCCGAGTTCGGTGCGCCCTGGGCGCCCGGAGGGAGCCTTTCATCCGGTTACAAGAGCCCGTTGTGTACAAACACGCCTTGGCTTCAGCTGACGTTTCAAACAAAACGCCACTTCATGCACTTGATGTTCTTTCGGTTTCCCTTTTATTTGGACGATAAAGTCAAATGAGTTCTTTGGGAGGATTATTGGCTCAGCGGGCATGGATGGGGGGTTGAGTGCTGTAGTGGAGATTATTTTCTGTAAGGGTATTTTCTTAGGTTCTTGGTTTCTGTCGCAAACAGAAATGTTTGTATCTGTTTTATGAAACCTTTATGCATCTGGTTTTGTCTAAAGCAATATACCTTTTCTGAGTCTTTTTTTCAGATTTGCATGTTGCTTTTGGTCTGCGTGTTCTGGTACTGGAGTGTTCAAGTTTGGAAAGTCAGACTTTGATTAAGTTTTCTTCATGTTACCAAATCCATCTGTTAGACGTGAGAAAGTGTGCTGAAACCTGGGTCGTTCACGTGTTGCGTGAACCAAATCAGAACGGATAAGGAATTAATGGGAGGTGGAGAGGTGAAGTGGTGTCTGGATGTTCTCTAGTCTGATTAGTTTTGCTGAGTTTATTTTTGCCTAATGTCCTACTGTGTTGTCCTTCAGTCTTTATAGTGGAAGTGTAAAAATAATAACAAACAAACACACAGGCACCGCCTCCTTCCCTTCCTCCAACCTAAACTTGCAAGAATCAGCTACAGTCGAGGAACTGAGGAAAAACTGAGTCATAAATTTATAGAATGAGTAAAGCAATCCTAGCTCTCCAGAGGGATGACAATTAGTAATGTTATATTCAAATGAAACAAGAATAGGGAAGAAATATTTCAGGTACATCTGTAATCTAATTTCTCTGAATTTTGATGCTGAAATCTGATGTTCTGCTTCCTGTGTTTTCCTATGTTCTTATATTAAAGGCATTACTAAAGATTTGCATAGATGTAGTATTAGCTTTTTCTGTTGAAAAGTCCTTAAACAGTAGATGCTGGGATAGTGTTAGAAGTCCATTCTGAATCCACCAGTGTTTCTCCCTTACCCCTCCCAAGATGTTACTGTTGTGGCTTTAGCAGGTCAGTGGCTTTGCAGTGGCAGTACATCAGTTGCTTCATACCCACAAGAGAGAAGGGGAAGAGCGTGCTTGGGGTGAAGGTATATTGTGGCTTGGGTTTCTTGTTTTTCTGGGCAGAGGTAGGAGGGTGATCAGTTATGTCGAACTTTCTTTTGTTCCTCACCAATGTCTTAGGTCAACCAGGAGTCCCATTCAGACAGGAATTGCTTTTAATCGTCGTGTTTAGTGTAGATGTCTTGCTTTCCTCATGTGTCTTTCAAGTGGCGCCCTAGTGCTACATGTACTTTTTGGCTCTGGAATTCTCATGTGTGAAAACACCTTGAGGACAACTCATGTGTTTTATGACCACAGATCACAGTGATTTTCTTCTTTGATCTGAAAAGTGCAGGACCACTGTTAAAATACAGATCTTCCTAAAACCCACCATTAGCTATAACTAAGCGAGCGCAGTAAAAAAAATGACTGAATTTTTGACTTCTAAATGGCTGAATGTGTGCATGAATTATGGTAGTCTTAGAATACTATCTATAGGAGCTCACCCTGAGTTGGAGGGATGACCTTTACTTTTTGGTTGGGTTTTTTTTTCTTTTTTTTTCTTCCCCTCCTCCTTCTTCCTGTTAGCTGAAGCTTTCACACTCATTCTTGCCTTAAATTTCATGTCTTGATATGTACTTTTCCCCTCTGCTGTTCTGGTGCTGCTAGAGCATCTTGGTGCCTTAAAGTGGTAGCTAAAGAGACTTTTGAGAATTGCGTAAAAGACAACAAACCACCAACCTGATTTAAAAATTAAATGAAAATACAGAGCTGAAACTTGCATATTCTACAAAGAAAATGGTTTTTTTGAGCAGATATCAAAGCGGTAATCGGCATTAGAGAGTCTTTAAATACTTGCAGGCTACAAAGGATTTCCTACCCAAATTTAGGAAAACCCTTTAAGTAATGCCCCAAACTATTTCAGCCATTAAGTGGACTCGCTGTAGAGACAAAGGAACTGAAATTACTGTCAGTACAAAAGTGGGCTGTTTCTTACCACCATAAAAGTGAAAGGAATAAAAAAATAATAAATAAATTGCTCTGTGGCTTGATACCTCCATAATTTAGATAAGGTGTTAAATAAGGTGTTTACTTCGTAAGTGGCAAATAGTTGGGGAAGAAAACTATATCCTAAGTAGTAGATCTGGGTTGGTTGCTGTGAAGAGTGATACGGTGGCTTAAATGTTAAGAGTTACACCATGGATTCAGGAATAGCTGAATTTGGAACTGGATTCAGAACTGGCCCAAATCGAAAGTATTTTTCCTGTTGCCCTCCCTTTCTGAGTTTAGTTTTAACCTGGATTAGGTTCCACATTGAGTTGATGACGTAGCAAGGTAAATGTTTATGCTGACTCAAAAGAAAAAGAGTAAGGGTGAGAGGAAACAACAGGGGAGCTCATTTGTTTTTCCTTCACTTCAGTGTTTGTGAAACTGTGTCACTAGTAGCCGTTCATTTGGTATCATGTTAACCAGGATTTTTGATGACATTTCTATAGCTCCAAGCAAAAATAAAACTTTCTTACCTATTTCCCTTAAGTCAGTTGTATTGTTCCTGGCTTTCCAACGCTGATCCTAGTGTGAGTCAAGAACGCTTCCATAAAACTAGGAATAAGTTCTTTTAGTTTAAGAGTATACCCGATATAGATGTGTTTCAGGTGCTGGTGGAAGGACAGAGGGATAACAGTCGTGCTGCCCTTTGTCAGATTTTGCTAACAAAGTAACTGTGATAGCGATGAAGCACGTGAGCAACTGTGCATTATCCACAGCCGGAGTAAATTAGGTAGGTAAATGAATGGGACTACAGGATAGATTTAGGATTTGTGAGGTTTCAGAGTTGTAACCTATGCTGTAAAGACAGAATTTTACTTCTGTATGTAAATACTTCTCTTTTTTGAACTCTTATCTCTTTTCCTAGAAGACCTGATAATATCTATAGCTGTACAGTCTTTGCTAAGCATTTTGTGTTTTGCAAAGCAGAAATACTTTTTTTCCTAAATAACAATTAAAAAGAGGGCAATATTCTGACTGGTTGGAAGGCTCATATGCCTTCCAGAACTCATATACTTGTTTTTAAACTTCTTTTTAGACATTTACGTTCTGAGCTTTAAATATTGCTTAAAAATCTAGCAAAGGAGAGAAAAAAAAAAGGTTGTCTTTGTCACAAATGGAAAGGCAAGAAGGTGCCATTGTTTAATGGTTTACTAGTTGATTTGTCATTTTTCTTCAGTTATCTATCAGTGTTTCTTACTCAAACGTGGTGTAGGCAGGGAATGTTTCTGATGAGGTGTTGGGGGGGGAGAAAACACTAACTTCTACAAGATTCTTTTTTTTTGGACTTGAAATCCTAATTAGAAGAAGACTATAGCCTAAGTATCTTCAAAAACATAAGGAAGTCCAACTACTCTGTACAGGTTTCTCTTCCTCCCCCAGTAAAGCTATTCTACAAGAACAGCTCTTGCTGCTGCTTCTTTTTCTTCTTTCCCTGCCTTCATTGCTGTTAATTTTACACAGAAGTTGTTATTGTAATGCTTTTATTTGAGAAATAGATTTGATTTTTTTCAGGTATGTTTCTTCTAAGGATGATGCAATTTTCTCATCCCCTCCTACTTTGACAGAACTAGTTTAAACTAGGCTGGAATTATTTCTCAGCACGCCCATTTTGAATACAAATGCATTGGGAGATATGCTTGAGGACAAGGAAACAACATCTATAGACTCCCTTAGTGCTGACAGTTCTCTAATGGAAATAAGGCTCATAATATGTATTTTTAATCGGTTCATATTTTGCTGTTGCTCTCCTGTTTACCTCCTCTAAAAAAAGGGTTGTGCGTAATGGGAATGATTTTGCAGGAATCCTAGCATGAGAGTTCTTTGTACTCAGTCCCAGACTGGTGTGTAAACCCTTTCCCAGCATAACCATCCTGTCTGCTCACTCCAGGTTCCTGGGTATGGTGCAGATTGCACTGGGAGACCACTGACTGGGGAGGTCAGTGTGCTGCTGGGCTCTGCTTTCTCCTTTCTGTCTACAAACTTTAAGATTGGCCCGTGCCCTGTAGAGTCTAGTTCTCAAACTTTTAATACGTCCTGAGGGGGACATCCTAAAATTTGTAGGAGGGAGGGAGGGATGAGGGAAGGAATGCTGCGTTCGTTTTCTCTTTTCTCTAGACTCGTTATCAGTACGGATTTCTTGGTGGGGGGGAGTCAGATACAAAATGTTTTGAGAGGTGGTGGGCAGACTAGAAGTTAGATAAATTACTTGCTTCTGCAGCTATTTCATCTGGTAATATAACTGTTAATTCCTTAAAACCTACGTGAACACAGAGTAGTCATTATTTGAGGGAAATAGAGTATACTTAGGCTATCAAGATACTCAATGGAAAACCAGGTTATATTACTTTAGCTTGATCCTGACAGTAAGAAAGAATCAGTGTATTTCTAAAGATCTGAAATAGTCTGAGTTCCTATTCTTTTCCATAATTTGAAGATACTTCATAGCATAACTTCAGCTGGAGAAGACTTCTGGAAGTCACCATGTCCAAGCCTTTTCTCATTGTGAGGCTCAACTTCTACAGTAACTCAGGCTGTCCAGGGTCAAATCCAGTTGAATTTTGGACTCTGCCCTCCAAGGGTGGAGGTTCAACAATATGTACAGGCGATGTCTTTTGGCAGTTTATGAATTGGTGAGCGGCATGTAACACAAGAACTTATGAAAATTTGGTTGCTAGTTCAGATGTGCAGTTTCCTAATTTACCTGTTTAATTTCCAACATAGCAAGTGAGGGAAGAAAGGAGAAGAGGTTCCCTTCTTTCTTCTGCTGTGTCTTTGGGTGATCAGATAATGAAGAAATAAGGATTTGTTATGCAAGTCTGCACTTGATGTATCTGCTTTTTCTAAATTACTACTGGGTTTGAAATATTGATTGATTTTGTTTGCTCTTTACACAGTGGTGGTTTTCTGTGCTACTGCTAATCTTGATATTTTTTGCTTTCTGGTTATCTTTTTGTTTTAAATTTTAAAACTATGGGAGAACTTTAGAATTATTAACCTAATCTTACATAGTACAGACTGAGAAATTTGCTGAGTAGGTTTTTCCTTTAAACTGTCTTTATACAAACCAAGAGCAAAGTAGCGAAGTACTACAGCTTGAAGTATCCATGTTTCTTTTCAAAGTGATTTCCATGTTTCATCTCTGCTGTATCAGCTTGATGCACTACTTGGTTTTATGGCTTTGTCTTTACATTGATTGAAGTTTTAACTTCCTAATAGAAGTTTTTAGGTCACAGTTTTCACTCTGTGTTTGGTATGGGTGTCTGCTCACTTGTAACACTGAATGTTTTAATCATCTTTTCCCTTACTGCCAAGAGGCTGAAATTTAAGAATGGCATTTTATCTTTAAGCCACCAGTAAAAATACCAGATTGTTACATATTAGTAGTCATAGATGGATGGCTGAAATAAAAATCAGCGTTTTGATTCAGTGTACAGATATCGTGCGCCATAAACTATATTTCTGTGTGTAGTATCTTGAGCAGGAATTTTCTGTGTAGTTCATGCAGTTTTGGTACGTGAGACCTGACCTCCACAATTTTCTGCCTGAGCATGCTAGACAATTTGCTGAAATGATGGTGTAGGCTGCTAGCTGTACAGACAATCCCATTTTCAACAAGGAAATAGAATAGTTATTTCACAGGGTTTCAGATCTAGTTTCAGTGTAATTTAAACTTGACTGGTTTGAGGGAGTGTCAAAAGTTTCTTGGTTGAGAGGGTTCTCCCTTCTGCCCAATTCTTTATTTTTGATAACTTATTACACTGGGTGGGTTTTTTTGTCTTTTCTTTATTTCTTGGCTTAGTCAAAATGGTGGCTTTCTTCTCTTCTCCCCTCTCCTCTGTGTTTCAAATCACTATTTCTAAATTTCTCCAATGTGGATTGCCAAATACATGGCAAATCTTTTTTGTTATTTTTATTTGTGTTGTTTTTTTTAAGTGCTGGTTTACAAACTAATCTGTATGGATAGATTTTTCTCATGTAGAATTGTTGTGATGACCTGTGTGTTTGTCTGTAGCAGAGTGTAAGGTCTGGCAAATGGACAAAGAATAGTATCTCCTACAGTCAGTAGGTGGCTTTGTGTTTTAGGGGGTACATGATACTGTGCACACAGCTTGACAGATGGAAGAGCAAGTCATTCCACTATTGCATACAAATATTCACACCTCTAAAGAGCCATCAATAAAGCTCTTAATATGTTGCCATTATCCTATAAAAGTAGAAGCAGTTATCTGTATCGACAGAGCAAACAATGCCAAAGAAAATGTTACACTAATACGGAATTTTATAAATAGGGATCACCCCCCTTCTCCCATACAAAATGTTTTTTCCCCACTGGCTGATCTCTTCACATTCAGACTCTTTGAGGTTCTGAGCAGTCAAAACAGCACAGTTGATGGTTTCATAAGAGTTTGAAGTGAAAATGTCGTATTTTAAAACAATGCGAATACACATGAAAGTTTTTAGGCTACTAGGAAAGTCTTGTCACTGCCGTGATGTTCTCAGGGTTACGTTTCAATTAACTGATGTTCGCTTCTTTATCCTTCATGGGTTTTTTCCATCTATATATTTAACTTGCAGTGTTGTTTCTTTTTAAGCTGAGAGTGCTTCACTATTTGTTTTGCAATTCCATTTGCATTAAAGGTATTATGTAAATAAACTGTAAATGTGTTTACATAGCACGTGTGCGTGAAGTCAGAAATAATCATTTCAAGGATGCTCTCCTTTCTTGCCCATGTTTAAAAATGTGGTCACCCAGTGGGAGCTTGTTCAGATCTTTAAATACAGTGTTTGTCAATTTAAGGGTAGGGATTATGCTATATGCGTAAGTGTGCTTTGAGTCTTAAGGGAAACAAATATACAAGCAAGAAAATATTAAAGAAATAATTCTCGTGACACTGATATTGTGCCCTTGTTGGAGTATGTGCAATAAACTGTAAGAAATCAAATATATAGTGACAAGAATGCAAATCGTTGTAGCTGTATAAGAACTAGGGCAGCCAGAAATAATTTTGAATTCTTCAGCTCAAAGGTTGGTCCATCTTTAAGAAGAGATTTAGCACACGGTTGTTCAGTTCTTGGCTAAGATGATGTCAGTTCTGAAGTGCGAGAAGTGCAGCCATCCAGTTGCATATGGTTTTGTCTTTCTAAACTGAAACGTAAGACTATGGAATCGTGAGACAGTCTTCAGAAAAAAAAAAAAAAAGAATTCTCCTTTATATTTTCCAAGGAAATTTTAATTAGTGTAATTTAAGGGGATTTGTTCAATCGCAAGTAATGAAATACTCTGGTGAGTGATGATTATACCCCCACTGAATTTACTGTTAGTGATTTGGCTGCAAATAGAAGACAAATGTGTTCAGCTGTGTGCCCGTGTTTGCACATGGCAGGATGAGAGGCAAGGCAGTTGGCAGGCAAAATTATATTTTTCTTATCTTTTTTTTTTTTCCCCTCTTCCGAAACTCTAATTGTGCATTTAATTTTTATTTATTTATATCTAGGGTGTGGATTCGGGATTTGTTCCCAGTGTTCATGATTTTGACAAGAAACTCACGGAGGCTGATGCTTACTTACAGATCCTGATAGACCAATTGAAGGTATGGCAACTAACTGGTGTGTTTACTGCCTTGGGAGTCTGCTTGTCAGTGTGGATTTCAAGGTCTGGATGAAAGGAAGCTCAGCAGAGGGAGAGAGTCATATGTTATGCTTGGCACGTGTTCTGGTAAATGTGGGATGCAGGGAGAGCTCATCTGGCTGAGCTGACTGTGAACTAGAGAAAACAGACCTTTTTGTTATACGTGAAGTCTGATGATAGAATTTTATTTTTTCTTTCTCCCTAGCTTAAGATGTTACATAAGTTCTATCTGCTTCTGAAATAAAGTTTTAATAGAAGTCTAAAAATGAAAATTTATAACCTAAGGGTTGAAATAAGCTGAAAATAGCTTTCTCTGAGAAAAAAATCTTAGGGTTAGTAAAGTAGAGTTTGAAAATTAGGATAACTCAGATTTCATAGAATGATTTACAATGACTGAAATACTCTTTTGTATTTACAGCTTCATAAAAATGGCAGAGGTGATTTAAGTTTAATTTTAAAACATAATTAAGTTGTCTCACTCACAGCACTTCAAAATTTATCTTGAGAAAATGTCAAACAATATATAACTGCTGTTGCAGGTAGTTTCAGACTTTGTTGCAGTAGGGTTAGATAATCTGTTCTCTGTCCTTCTGTGAAAACATTCTGTAAACACTTTGTACACAGTTCTTTTACACTTTATGCATATATTTTAAGAGTTGGTGGCAAGGCAAGGAACAATGAGGTCATATCTCCCAGTACTCACCTTACTGAGAAAAACAGTTTTTCTTGCTGCTTAGGACACTTTTTCCCATGACTCGGCAAGTTAAAATTGCTGTTAAGATTGCTTTAGTTCTGCTGGTTTTAAATTTTTTTTTTTCCCCTGATATAACGGACAAGTATGGCATGTGGGATATTCAGCAGAAATTCAGCTGCAGGGGAGAGTGGAGAGAGGGAAGAGGTAGGCAAAAGATGCAAACAAAATTCAAAGCTAAACTGCAAAGACTTGCTGAGGAGTTAGCTCCGTCTCCTGCTCCAGAACCATCTAGCACGCTTTATTGAAGGAAGGTATTTAAATCTTTACACCTTCTAGTTGTTCTTTCAGGCCAGCTAGGGGGAGGAAGTACAGAAATTGGTTAATAATGAAAGAAGAGTGAATTTGAGGATGGACAGAGACAAAGACTACAGTCTTTTTTTAGAACCAGAAATCAGCCCTCAAGGGAAAGGGAACACACATGAGTAGGTTTTAGGCAGGCAGTTGAGTGAAGAACTGCAGCTCACCTTCTAAAAATTGCAGCCTTTTTTCTGAGCAAGGGTGCGTGCGATGAACTTTTGAGCATTACCTTTAATCTTTTTTCTTCCGTGAACAAGCTGTACTTCATGGGTATGGGTATGGGCACCAGAGAGTGCTCACGGGGGCAGCTTTTAACTGTTTCAGCTCAACTTGTGGTAAATACACATGCAAGCTTTTCAGTAGGAATTTGTTCCGCTTTGCTTAGCTCATATCACACTTTAAAGAAAATAAATAGAAGTTAATGCTGGAAAGTCACTACGTATCTTTGCAAAAGATATGCTTACAAATCTTACATTATTTGAATCGTGTACCTGTGTAAAGTGGTACCTGGAAGGGTTGAGGCTGCTTTGGTAAGCACTCTGAAGACCCCAGAGGTCTTTGAAATAAAAGAAAGGCAGCTTGAAGTGTTCTGATGAGTGTCGCTTTTATCACTTAACCTCATCTTTTTGTTCAAACCACGCCAGGCTGAGCTGTGGGACTAGTTGGAATCTCAGATTTGGTCTTTTGCGGGGTGGGTAACGTGAGAAATTAGTTACAAATTTGTTCTATCACAAATGCTGTAAAGAAATATTAGGCAAAACCAGCTTTGGGACATAATACTAAGATCATATAACTTAAGTACTTATTGAATGCTTTTGGCTTTGAAATGTCGGTGTTTCTGGCTGATATACAAAAAAAAATATTGCAGTATTTTCACAAGTATCTTTTCTCTTTTTAGCTCTTTGATGAAAAACTCCAGAACTGCAAAGATGATGAACAGAGAAAAGCAAGTACATTTTGCCTTAAATATTGCTTCTTTTGCTTAATCAGATGGGTTTGTGCATCAATTTGCTGTAGTCTGTAGGAATTTAAAGTACAGTTCAACTGTGTCAAATTGTCAAAATCACTTAAAGCAATTTGAATAACATTATTTGTGTTGTGGATAAGGTGAAATTTTTAGTAACACTGGATGTCATAACATTAAAAAAGGTTTCAGTCTGAAGGAAAATTATTACTCTACTGTTATCCAACCATCTAAAGCATTTTTAACTTAAATTTGTGATTGATTTTTTTTTTAATCTTTAACAGGGATGAGTGTTTAATGTTTGAAGGAATAGCAAAGCTATTCTGAAGGAAACAAAACCCAAACCAATTAAGAATCATGTATTTCACATAATCAGTTTGCATCCTGTGTAGGTGTGTGGCTCGCAAGCCACATGTTGGAAGCCTGAGAACACCCTAATTCATTCACCGTAGGTGAGGGTGCCAAAAATCTAACTGGCTATGTGAAGAGCACTACTTTTTTAGCAAGGTTGTAATTCACTCAAGTGTTGTGTATTTTTTTTTTTCTTTACATTCCCTTCTGTTCCATTTCAAAGTCAAATTTGTAGCTTAGAGTTCAATCACTACATTTAAGAAAGGCTGGCACACACCTCGGGGGTGGTGTGGGTTTGGCTTTAAGTAGCCTGCTGGTTTTGTATGTTAATTTATAACCTTATGAAAGGTTTCTTAATGAGGACTTGCTTTTATTTTCAGCAAATGCAGTAATTCGGTATCATAGTGATGTATTTCATCCTAGTTAGCTCCTTCTCTCCCCAATTTCAGTTGTGAAAAACAAGCTGATGTTCTCTTGGCGTTCGGTTTCAGGTTTGAAAACAGTTTGATGGTTTCTGTGATTAGTTTACTTCTTTATAATGGTTGTGACCTTGCATGTGTTTACCCACCTTGTTTGAGGTGTTACATGGTGTCTTTGAGACTTCGCAAGTGATAGTCTTTCTTGATGTCTTTTGCACATACAGATTTTTAAAATAGCTTTGAAGTATAAGTGCTCTCTGTGTAAATGTGTTTAATCTGTAGGCAACTGGCCAAAGGAGTAAGATCTAAAGATTTTGTATTTTTCCTTCGGTGTGTCTTACGGGAAAGAGTTCCCCTTCAATGTTGACCTCCTTCCAGATGCTACTTTGCAGATCTCGCAGTACTTGCTTTTTGCCTTGTGACAGTGCTTCTAACCCCTGGAGACTTTCCACGTGTTCTGCTCATTTCTTGCTTTATCGCTGCAAGGTATCTATGGAACAGACAGCTTGACTTCAGAGAGAAATCAGGAGGTTTGTTTAGAAGAGGTCAGCATCCACTGGTTTTAAATCTTGATGAGTGTTGCTATTAGTATAGATTCCATTTATTTGCTATTAAAAATGAAAAAGACTTGGCAAAGCACTTTTTTTGATCATGTCTCTTCCTGTACTAAAGGAGCTAAGAGTTTTTTTGATACTGTATTTAGCAGTGTTCCTATGTGTTTATGGAAGTATGGGTCAGCTATCAGACCATGAGCTGAGCGTAATGTGGAGGATACTTTGTCCAGCCCAGAGTTTTTTTCCTCTGAGGAAAGAAGATTTGGTTATTCGAGTGTTAGTGTGCTTCCCAGCTCGCTGAGTGCTGGTTTCTGCAACTGTTTGTGGCCAGGCATTTTAAACCTGAGCTACAGTTTTTTGCAAGTGTACAGAGCATTGGATGAGCTGGTTTTTGGTTACAGAATCATTGTTTTTTTGAAGTCGATGGTATAGGACGTAGGTGTTCTGAGATGCTCCAAGATCTCTTAAATATCTTCTTTCTGAGGCATAGTAATTTGCTGAAGTTAGAAGAAGACAGTGCAGATACAGACTTGATGAGTTTTGAAGACTGAGAAATACTGTGATTATCACGAGTTCCCTGTGTTACATCAATACTGCTGGCAGAAGCACCACTAGCACTGTATGGTGGGATCGCACTGCCTTGCAAACATACACTTCTGCTCAGCCTTCTGAGGGAGTATAATGCATACGTCCTGTTGCATAGGCAGTAGAGATCTGAGGGTACTGGTGTTTCAAGGTGAAGATGAGATAGGACCTTGCTTTCTGACAACGTTAGCAATCCTGTTTATGAGAACTCTGTTCGATTTTGTGAAAGTATCTTGGCCGCACGTATCAGGGAGAATAAATCTGTAAGCTTTCAAAAACATCAGAACAGCAAAGAGGTGTGTTTTTGGCAGGCTGGACCAAAGCTGACATTACTTGAACTAGATTTTGGAGGGAAGTGCAACCTGCTTTAGCTGTTTGGTTCACCACAAGTACTTTTTGTGAAGTAAATCCAAGGCTGGGCACATGAATTTAGCACCTTACTGCTTCCAACCCTGTCAGCTAGCCCCACGTGCCTCTGCTGCCTCTCTTTGCGGGATGAGCTGATGCCTCTGTAGTCGCATGATTGTTGAATGAGGAAAAAAATCATGTTCAATGAAATAAAATTAGCTCTCTATTGGATCACCAGTTGCTTCATAAAAAATCAGATGTCAGGGAGGTGCAACGAGCAGCAAATGAATGGAGTAGTTTCAGCAGCAGCAGCCTGCAATTTGATTACATTAGATACAGCATGTGGCTGTGTTCTGCACCTCTACGTGTGGAGGAAATTGATGTTTCATTTGAAAATATGTGTATTCATTACCTAAAACTAGGGAAACTCCCTTAGTAAAGTTTTATCTTCATCAGTTTTCAAAGAGTAGGAGTGTTGAAGAGAGAAAATTGTGATAGCTTTTAGTAGTAAATGATATTATTTGATTTTATTTTCATTGGCAGTGGTTTTTTTATCGTCAACACACCTCTTTTTACCTCATTGTGATTTTCCTCACAATTTTGTATTTTCTAAATTATCTATATGACTTGCATTAATGCAAGTTTAAACAAAAGATAAAAAGAATAAAGTAACAAGGATTATAACAATGTGTCTATACAGCAGTGTAGTTCTGTACAATTCTCCTAACTTCTCCAAACCAACCACTCTTATAGGAATGCTGGGTTTGTAGTGATCATCCTCTTGTTTTTCTCTTCCCAGTGTCACGTCTATAGTGTGTTTGCATAGGATCTTAGAGGGGGAGAGTTCACAAACTTGATTTTATGCCTGCTTCTATCACTATCCTAGAATAACACATTGCTCATTGAAATCCAGAGTTCCGTGTCAGCATTTGCTGAGCCCTAAAGAACAAAGCTGGTGCTCTTCGGAAGGGTCTACCTGGGAACTGAGCCTGTCTGACTTGCCTGCATAGTTTTGATAATTTTATGTTCATAGGAAGAAAACCATATTCCAGTGTGTGCTGTATATTTGCAAGGTAGCCAGACAGCACAAACATGAAAAATACTGGATTCATGTGCACTGTCACTGCTTCAGTTGGCCAGCTCCCAAAGAATTCATTTCCATAGAGGAAAAAATTATGATTGTCTAATCTGTGGATAGACCTTGAAAACCAGGTGTCCTGAGGTTTCTCTTGTCTCAAATCTTCTGTGTGTTCTTGGACAAACTACCGTTTTGTCTGTACCTGTGTGTAAGAGTAACAACGGCTTAGGCTATTGTTGGGTCGGGGAAAAACCCTGTGACTGAATTAGATTATGTGGCCTGGCATTGCTTTCGGGTTTTCAGCAGAGACGATACCAGTGAAGGGAATGAGATGCCAGTTTGTTTGGGGAAAATAGGTTAAAGAATAATCAAAACTGCTGAGGGCTGCCTACAGGTGGCTGTAAAGCTTTGATACTGAATGATTTATTTCAGCTTCATGACCTTTCATCTGACAAGATCTGTACATTTGAGTAAATTACCTATTCTGTTTTGGTGCTAAAAGGCTCAGAACTTCACTGCTGTCATATTTAAAATACTTTTTTCCATATGTGTTGATAAAGCTTGGAATGTAAGTGTAGTAGAGACATGAAGAGCAAACAGTAAAACAAAACAAGGGAATTTTTAGCTGCTGGCATATTTCTCTGCTAGCAGCAGGGGTAAATTTAATATAACTTTGTAATATAACATCCCAGATTTCCTAGATGAGCATGGTCCAGTCTTTTCAATGGAAATGGCTGAGGCTGGGTGCGATTTGGCCGCCTCTTGCCAATTAATCGTGGAAAAAAAAACGTATAGCATCCTTTTGAAGAGCCTATAGAACAGAGTATAACCGAAAAAAAATTCCCAGATACTGGCTGGGAAGCCATCACTGCATTAATTATCTTTTTAATCCACAAACTGGGACTATTAATTCCTGTAGATTTGTAGGTACATCTTGCTCTCTTGTGGTGTAGAATTTAGCTCGCAATGCTGTGTGTGGGGAAAAAGTTCCTTTACCCACTTTGCTTGAGCAAGAATCAAAAGGACCGTGACTCAAGTCACATGAGACACGCATATTAATCAAAATAAAGAGGTCTTGTAATTGAATTAGTAGAGGTTCAGTGCTGAGTCCGATTGAGTAATTTTGCCTGGGTGGACAGACCCAAGGACAACAGCAGGATGCATATGCTTCTCAGATAGGTCATGCTGATGTGTAAAATGCCATGCAGATGCCTTTTGCATTCCTGAAGTGCAGTTCCACACAGGAAATCTTGATGAACCAGTGTTTCTAGATAAAATTAAGTAGGCAGATTTCCAGATGTACTTTTAGTGGAGGCTCTGGAAGAGCAAGAACGTGTGTGCACTGGTATTTTATGTGTTGGTTTTTTTTGTGGTTTGCTTTTTTTTTTTCAAATGTGCTAAACTTACTTGAGTGGTGCTAATTTCAAATAATATGGGTTATTGAAAAGTGCCACCATTCGCTACACCGTATAAGGATGCAAGCTGAACTTAACTTGAATCTTCATCCTGTATTTCATTTTTTTGTTGATGTTGTGGAAATCTAAAGTGTAAACTTTGATGGGTAAACGTATAATCTCACTGCTTAGAAATTTCTAACCGTGTCATCTTTAACCTTTAATTATCACTTTGACTTCTGTCCTGCCAATTACAGAATGAAAATTGTGTATACATGCAGAAAAAAATCTTCCACATGTTGGTTGTTTTTTTTGTTTCCTCAGTTTAAGATTAGAATATAATGTTTGTACAGTATTCAGGTCAAACCAGATGTTGGAAGTTCTGTCCTTAACCACACTATTTTGATTTTTCGTTTACAGAAAATTGAGAGTCTCAAAGAAACAACCAGTGTAAGTTTCTTCACTTTTTATATCTATTATATATAGATTCTGAAGTTCATCTTATTTTCTTGGAAAATCTTTTAAAACTTGACAGAAAAGGAGGAATCCATATTAGGTCCAACAGTGTGATGACAGGGGCAGCCTGGTTCTGTATTCAGATTTATGTCTAGCACCTTAAAATCATAAAATCATGAAATAGTTGAGGTTGGAAGGGACCTCTGAAGGTCTGTAGTCCCACCCTGTGCTCCGTTAGCTAGAGCAGGTTGTCCATGACCAAATCTACCTTGAGTTTTGAGTAACTCCAGCGATGGAGGCTCCGCAGTCTCCCTGGGCAACTCATTCCAGTGTTTGTTCATCCCTAGAGTAAAGAAAGTATTTTCTTATGTTTAAGGTGAATTTCCTGTATTTCAGTGTGTGGCCATTCCAGCCCTGTCACTGGGCACCACTGGGAAGAGTCTAGCTCCGGCATCTTTACACCCTGCCGTCCGAATCAGATCTCGATGCCCATTGATGAGCTGTCCCCTGAGCCTTTTCTTCTCCAGATTTAACAAGCCCCGCTCTCTCAGCCTCTCTGCACATGACAGTTACCTGCCTGCAGCGCCCTGAAAGTCTGAGCTTGCCTCCCTTTCACCCTGACAGCCTCTGTTGTGTGTGGCTTTTGCAGACTTTGGGGTTCTACTGCTAGGCTTTTGTTTCTGGAGACAGAAAAGGGAAAGGGAAAGTAGGGGTTTTATAGAAGTGAGTGTCCCTTTAGTTCTCACCCAATATTTCAGTTAATATTCTGTATAACTAATAAAAATACCTGTAAATACAAAATATTATAGGATAGCAATATAAGATTTTTGTCTTTTTGTTTTCCTAGAGCATGGTAGAATCAATAAAACACTGCATTGTGTTACTACAGATTGCTAAAGTAAGTACACCGTAAACTATTTTGTATTTTAATTACATAGCATTAATCTGTGTGAAAACAGTTGAAATCTGAAAGTGCCTTCTGGATATATATATATATATATATATATACACAAAATAACGGTATAAGTTGATTTATGCTACTATTTTAATGAGGTGTCTCAAATACTGAGTTCCATAGCAGACGGTCCTCTTAATGCTCATGGGAAGAGTCGTGTTGATGACATTTGCTTTTCTTTAGAGATAAACTTTCTTTTGCAGAGTTTGCTTTTTGACTAAATAAGACTTTAAACATAAAGGTGGCAGAATAAAAACTTAACAAAATTCTTCTTTCTACTTCATTTAAGATTGTGACTAACAAACAAAAAAAAAGGGAAAATCATGATGTTAATAAACTGGTTTGGCAGGATTTTTCGTAGATCTGAGGTTCATGATGGTGTTGCAGCTTCCTAAAGTAAGAATTGTATTATTTGAGAATGCAATATGCATAATGCACTTGGAAGTTTTGCCACTCTATAAAATTTAGTGAGATTTGGATTTACATGTTTGGTCAAGTTCTGTTCTTACAGACCTTCGCATGCTGTACTTTTAGTGTATATTAATTACGAGATGCTGATTTATGTCTTGCAATTGAAGTGAAGGAAGACTGTGTTTTGCACATAATTAATTCATGGTATTTTCAGAATTTAAGGCTGAATTTAATCAGGACATGTTTTGATTTTTTTCAGAAATAGCCGTAGGCTCTTAGATCAGATTTTTTTTGTTTGATTTGTTTTTTGTTTGTTGTTTTTTTAAGTTTTCAAGTACAATACTACTATTCATTTTCGCTTTAGATGTCAGATATGTTGTACAAAATTTTGAAGCCAGTGAAAACTGAAGGATTTTGAACCTTGCAGGATCAGAACTCATTCACTAAAATAGGGATCAGTGCATATTTTGTGACAATTCAAATTTCACATCAGTAGCTCAAAACTTCTGAAGAAAAGGTTTGTTAGTTGACAGGTTTATACAAAACCAAAAATATTTTGCAAGTAATAGGGTACATTAAAATAGTTTTGTGCCATGTGAATCTAGAGCTAGAACAGTCTTTATTTAGCTTACAGTGATACTGTTTGAATCCTTAACTGTGGTAACAGGGAAAAGAGCCTTGTCAGTACTTAATAATTTGCTGTTATTTTGTACTCCGTATGTCTAGAATTGTTTCAGTAGAGTGAAACCAGTAGACTGTGTGTCATTCTTTGGGGATTTGATGAAGTCAATTAGAGACAGATTAGATGCCAGCGTGTTTGTTTTCTTACACAGCTATATTTGAATTGCTGTATTAAGGTCGCTGTTGGAGAAACTACGTGCTCATTTTTTGTTAATTGCTGTATAAATGTATTTAATAGTTGTTATTTTCACAGAGGCTTAATTCCTGTGAAATTTTGCTCTTTTTGAAAAAAAAGCTCTACTATCCAATTAGCAAATCAGAAAAAGCAGAACTGTAATCTGCTTTTCAGGTTCTTGATCAAAGCTGGTAGTAGGGGGCCGAGTTAGCTTTCTTCTTTCTGTTGAGCATCAGATTTCATTTCTGCTGTGGGTCAGTTTATTGGGAGATAGGCAAATATGTTTACTTGTATTGCACTAATGCTAGGCATATTTTGAAGATGGTGAGGTGGTTTGCTGGTAATGGACAAAACTGAACCTGTAGTGGCAATTGTGGTCACTTTTGACCAGGTTCAGTGTTTTGCTGCCATAGAAGCCTATGAAGCAGGTGGAATTTGGGTCTCCCTATAGATGCTAAGACTTGCTTTGTTACACTAAATCAGACCTTGAAGTACCAGTAATTGTTAACCAGGGTAAATAGATGGGTTTATCTATTGGGGAGTGAAGTTTTTGTGTTGTGGGTTGGTTTTTTTGCTGAACCATATCTAAAATTCTTGTAGAGCTATTGAAGATAAGGTGGTTTAAATGAGTGGCTTATGCAGAGCTAATTGGAAGAAGCTCATCCACACTTAGTGAAAAATATTCTCTATAAATCTTCCTGGTATCTTAATAACCTTTATTCCACAAATCTTCCTGGTATCTTAATAACCTTTATTCTACTTCTTCTCTTTATCTTTTTCCTCTGTCTCAAGTCTGTTTGTTGATGACATGACACTTCTGTGCTCCCTTTCAATCCCTGCCCCCTTTCTATAAACTGTTGGTATACTGATTTCTTTCTGCTGTAGGAAATAAAGAATACAGGGGGTTTCAGTTTGTTTATGCAGTTCTGTAAGTTGCATGTGTATGAAGCATTACATATGTAAAAATGTATTGTGTCTGACCAGTAGCTTTCTGTTCTCTAGTATAGAACCTTTTAGGATTCTGCAGCATTTCTTTCCCAAAGCAGTAAGGGAAGTATAGGTACTGACTTATACTACTGAAAATAAATCATATTAACACCACCCCTGCCCCCCATTTTTACTTCCACAGTGGCTTTCTTATTAGGAGAGACTTCCAAATTACCTTCTGGTTGTTTGCATACCTTGACAATTGTATCACTTCTCTACATACTTGGAACATCTCTCTGTTTCAAGCACACAGCCATTTATTATTTGGATGATTTTGGTACATCAGGGCAAACCTGGGGTTTGGTTTTTTTTTAGTTGTGTGTTGAGCTGTTTTGTGAACTCTTAAAGCAACCTGTGTTAGGCCTTGGGCGGTTCAGTTTTCACTAAACTTGCTGGTAAATCAAGTGCATGATCATGCTACTTGTACTTGAGGTGACCCAAGGCTTTTTCAAAATAAGGGTGTAAATACCAGCTAAATAGGCAAATGTTATGATACACGCATCAAAAAGCAATCAAAATAACCCAAGTAGGATGGGTAGGTGGAGCATTTGGCTTACGTTGTCCTCTTTGCCTGTGTGGCAGTTGAAGATGTCCAGCTTTGCTGATGTGTGTGTTGTAAAGTAGATGCAATGGTCTGTTGGTGGTTGGGTAAACTACGGTCTTAGAAATTGATATTATATGTTTTCTGAAGTAGCTTTCATAATTTAGATACTTGGTTTTGCATCTTTGCCTTCCCTTTTCCACTCTATCATTTCTGGTGAGTGTTGTCTGCCTAGTTTTGAGGCATCTCTGCCTTCCTTACCTAGCATAGCATGGAAATTTTGTATGTAGGGAAAAAAAAAAAGTTGAACTGCAGTGTTATTCTTTCTTCTTTGTTTGTACGTTTGCAACCCAGTGGAATTCGTTACCCTCAGTGTTGTTTTTGTCATGGAAAGCCTTGCTTAAGAAATACCAACTAGCAGACCTGAAATTTGTGCAGCCTATTACCAGCTATATAAGCTAAGGAAGAATGTAGAAAACATCAAAACCTAAGTAT
Source organism: Baryphthengus martii (assembly GCA_013396935.1). Taxonomy (NCBI): domain Eukaryota; kingdom Metazoa; phylum Chordata; class Aves; order Coraciiformes; family Momotidae; genus Baryphthengus; species Baryphthengus martii. Next base: position 1,794,431 of record VWZK01006935.1, read on the forward strand.
GTGCCAACTTTTTATTTACAGCTGCCCTTTTTTTTTTTCCTTCTTGTTCATCATAACTGTAACAACTGGAAATCAGGGGAAACGCTCTGCAGACAAGTCTTAAGGTTTACACTGAACAAAGTTACGCATTGATATATTAGTTAATAGGAACTTTGCAGCAAAAGTGAAGTGATTTGGCTTAGTGTTCAGTAAACTTTATATTGTTGCTGGTACAGTGTTAAGACCGTGCAAACCGTAGATTTGCATTAACTTGTGCCTTGCTTGTCTCGTTTCCCCGATGACAGTTTTATTCTGTGCAGTGCCTGTTCTTTCACATACGCTTCTAGGCAAAAAAAAACGCCAAAATCTTACATTATAAATAATCTTAAAGCATTTTAGAATATAGTGGATACCAAAAGGCAAAAGTTAAAAGTGTTTAACATATGTAAAGATGCTTCCACCTTTCAAAAGCAAAGCATGCTTTTGGAAACTTGACCTGTGTGCTAATTGCAGCTCTGTAGAAAAGAAGAACTTACGTCTTTCGGTTTTCAGGAACTTTTTGTTGCTGCAGACCATGTTTTGGGGGGCTTTTAGGTATTTGGGAAAAACTTGCATTGTAAAGATGAATTGTATTCTGCAGTGCAGAAAGGATATTCTAAAAATTCTTCAAACTTTTCCAGACAGATCCTCAGAAAACACTAATCTGCAGAGGTGCAGTGACCGTGTATAGAACTGTTTCTTCTAAGTTTCGTTATGCTATCACGTGATGAGGAACGTTTTATGGCTGAAAATGTAAACATTCCTGAGAAACTTGCTGTTCTCAGTTAACACAGAACTGATAAGTCATACAAGATGGTTATGTTGATATTTTTAACATTTTTTCCTTAAGGACCAAAATAATGAGGAGAAGCACGCAGATGGACTTATAGTAAGTTTACATCTAATCTTTATCTCCCTTTATTTCTGCAGAACATGTGAACAGAGACCTGAATTTCCACTCATTTTGCAACATAATTCTTCCTTTCTCTGATTTACTGCTTCAAGTGTCTCGTGAAAATGACTGTCGAGTCCTTAGCTTCTGATGTTGGCTAACACCCTTGCCTTCAGAAAATACACTGATCAGTTTTACACTGAGTGTCTTCAATGGCAGTGTTCTGACCGCACGCTTAGATAAAAATCTGCCGTGTGAACAGATGAAAGGGAAATTATTGGCATAGAAATAGTTTTGTGTTTGATCTGAAGTATCTGTATGTGCGAAATAGATCAGCTCTCCGTGTGCTTCAAGTAGTTTGTCTTTCCTACAGCGCTGCTCGTTTTGACGCAAAGTTGTATTATGTCTACTTAAGCAATGCTGCTTCTGTAATATAACTTCTGCATTTTTAATGTAACTTCTGTCATCTTTGGTTTCAGTCACATGCGACTTCTCTTTCTTTCTTCTCCTTTTGTCACTTGAGTACATTTCAGATACTTTTAATAGGAGATCGGTGTCAGTAAAACATCACTTTAAAAATCATAGTGTGTTTTCATTACAGCTGACAGTCATTCCCAAGCTTTATTTCTCTTTCCATTTTATACAGCTTTAGCAGTATGATTTTTTGGTATGAACTTTGGAGTAAAATTGAACATACAGATTTTAGTTCCACGCGTATCATAAATGAGATAAACAGTTACCCTGTGGATAGTCACATAATTCAGGTCTTAGGGTAATGAAATAGGTTCTGTTACATTCCCTGGAAAAGAGGTTATGCAGCGAGACACTACCACAGGCAGGGGCTGTTTGCTTGAGAGATCTGCAACTCAGAAATTTCATATAGGTGTTACAACTTCTCTAGTTGTTACCAATATACAGTCTGGTTAGTTGTGATTCTAATTATCTGGGGGCTGGCTTATTTTGGGGAGAAAAAAATAGCATTTCTGTATGAGTATGTTAACTGATGCATCAGTGATTGTGAAGACTGGAATTCTGATGCTATTGAGGCCAACGTTAGCTTGGGCTAAAGGTCAGGATTTCACTTCAATCTTAGGCAGGAATAAGATCAACGTCTGATACCATGGTGGGATGATGGTCTTGTTTCTGCGTGGTTGTTTTTAAGCTGTTATTAAACTCAAGAGTAGCAAACTTTGAGGGCTGCCTTCATCTGTTTCTAAACCATGACGGCATGCCCCAAAATGTCTTCAAGAAACTCCGGTTCATGTTGCAGGGTGGGGAATTCTTTCAGAGTAAGGTTACAAACCTGCATAGAAAGTCAGAGTTACTTTGGTTTGTGAAGGTTTTCTTTTTTTATATATACTGGCTTTGTTTTTTGGATTTATTTTTTCCCTGTATCACACCAGTGATCTCTATCATGTATATTATTAGTTCCCCTAAAAGCTAGGGGAGATGGAGATAACAGTAGCATCCTGCGTATCATAGGACCGTCTTGAGTTTTAAGTTCCTTAACTCTGGAAACGGGATTGTGAGATAGGTGGGACAGGGACCTACCTGTGCTTGCATGCATAATTACACAAGCAGTTGAAGTAATGTGTAAAGGACGTTGATTTTTACGCTGGAATACGGTGGAGCGATGGTATAGGTACTGGATTATTTATTTGGATACTGGTTAGTAACACCAATGAAAATACATAAAGCAGTTTTTATGCTTTTTTTTTTAAACTGTTTTTTATGCCTTTGTTTTTTTAACTGAAGATTTTTAAAAGATAAACAGGGAACTATAGTTTTGTTTTCAATTAAATAAATCCTGTGCTATATAAAAACCCCCTCAATCTTTACTGCTTCACTGATTTCATTTTTTTCTTTAGTGTAGGATGAAATTCAGAATTACAGTTAACCAGGGAAAGGAAACAAAAAAGACATCTTCCTCTTTGGAAGAGGAAGGTTAAAATGGCCCTATTTCCCTCAGTCTGCATGGAAAAAGAAATTATAGAGCCTTCTACTCAGTTAACAGCCCAGAACAACATAGAAGTTCTGGTGGTTGTATGTAAACATACATAACAAACAATGCTTAGACAACAACAAAAATTATTACAGGTCAGTGAAGCAAAGCAAAATCATGCTAGTTTGGATTAAAAGAGATTGCAATTTGGGTTTCCAGGCGGCTTGTTGTATAAAAGCCAAGAGCACGTACTGAAGTCACTGATTTTTTTGAGTGTCGAGTTGAATTGGTGCTTCGTTTTCCAAGTGCCCACGTCTATCAGTAGATGGAAATGTCCTCTACTGGAGATACACTGAAAACTGTCAGCTTGCATTGGAAAGAGTTTTGGCAACAGAGCCACTTCATGACTAAGCAGGCTGATGAATCTTGTTACAATTTATGGGTTGATTTACTGTAGTCTGGACAAATTAATTTTTGAGGAAAAAAAAAAAGAAAATATTTTAAAAATACAGATTACCTACCCCTAATTTTTGCCAGATAATTTGCATCTGACTTTCCACTCTTTGCACACAGCATTTATTAATGGATGCTGGAAGGAATGCCAGAAACTAGAACTCGACCCAAGAAGTCTATATAGGACAATTTAATTCCGTAGCAAATTCAGATTAGTGTAAAATCTGTGTCAAGAATTAAAGTATTGCCACTTTGAAAGTATTTCTTATGTCCTCAACTGTCAATTTGTGTTTTACTTTCTCTCTCAGGAATTTGCTATCTTGCATTTGGGCATTTCTTGAGCTCACAATGTTCTTGCTATCTATGCTTGCTTTATTCACTTAGTTAAATTGAGAAAAAATGTGTGTTTTTTTTTTTTCTTTTATCTCAGAGCACTATAAACCCGGTCGACGCAGTGTATCAGCCCAGTCCTTTGGAGCAGTCGGTGATCAGCACAATGCCTTCCCAAGCGGTTCTACCTCCAGGTACGACTTACAGAAAGAACCTCTGTTAGAAATACTCACGAGCAGAGCAGGGTGCAACTGCAATCTAGATGCTGGGGGTGGCTGCAGTGGTAGAGGTGCAGCCTGCATTTAGTGGTACGAGGGCAGGGGAAGGAGCGGGAGGCGTGGAGCTTCCTCAGCCCCCTGGTAAATCTGCCTCCAGTTCGGGGGATAAGGTGATATGTTTTACTTGCTCTGAGTTAGTAACTTGTATTTCTAATATACTTTCTTAAAATAAATGAAACTGTAATTTTCAGATAAGTGCTTTTTAGCTAAAAAACTGCTATTTGTTAAGTGCTGTCTTTGCTTGATAATAAAAACAAGAGCCCATTAACAATGACAGAAACGTTTTTCTGCCTAAATGGCTTTTATAGAAAAGGACTTAATTTTTGAAGGTGAAGTGAAATAATGTGGAATCTCCTTCCTAGCAAAAATATAATTCTCATATTTAAATTTTGGGTTTAACACATCAAAATATCCCCTAGAACCTGCTCAGCTGTGCAAGTCAGAGCAGCGACCCTCATCTTTGCCAGTGGGACCTGTAGTAGCGTCACTTGGAAATCAGACTCCAACACCAAATAGTACAGGTACAGTTCTATAGCACTGTCTTATTAAAGTACAGGAAACAAAACCTGAGTATGTACTCTCTTGTAACCTAGTAGAATTAGCTAGTAAAACAACACTGTATTGGCCCACATCTCGCTGTTAATCACATATTTCAGTGTTATGTTAAAATCATTTATTCTGCTCTTTCTCCCTCCCATGTATGCATAATACAGAGGAGTATTACCAGCTTGCTTTATTTTCTCCACCGCTGCACTCTTGCAGTAGTTGGCCTGAGAACTTTGCTGTTAATACATCAGGTGTGGTCTTTGGGTTTTTTTTAATTCAACGATTCCCTCCTCTCTCCATTAAATAGTGGCATTCGTGGGAGATTTTAAAACAACAGGAGATGGTTTGAAACAAAGGTTTCTACAATACATATGAAATTGCTGTAATTATCTGTTTATATTTTAATGTATTTTTTAATGCTCTGTAATTTTTAATGCTTTGTAGGAAGTGGGCAATCAGCACCCAGCAGCAGTCTCACTTCTCCAAGCCATGTCAACCTTTCTCCAAATACAGTCCCAGATTTTTCTTACTCGAGCAGTGAGGATGAGTTCTATGATGCTGATGAATTCTATCAGAGCAGTTCTTCCCCAAAGCGATGCATGGAGTAAGTAGCTGAAAGCATGATGTGTGTGCTGAATACAACTGTTATCTACAAGGGCATGGCTTGTCTGCTTGTAGAAGTTAGTTAAATTAAATAAGTGAATAATCTATATTTAAAAAAAAAAACCAAAAACAGTCAGGGAAGGCCAAAAAACCACTCTGTGTGACAGAATAAGATTACCCCTTTTCCCAGCACAGTTTTCTGAGGTGAATGTGGTTTCCTCCTCTGCTCCTTCCCATTCCATCAGGTACATATGTTGACAAACCTCTAATACAAACCAAACTTGGGAAGCCAGAGGCTCAGAGATCTCATTTGAGACCCTGGTGTATTTCACGTGCGCTTGTTGCAGCTGTTGGTAAACAGCCTATTCCCTCTTCCATTTACTAAAGGCATTTTGGAAGTGGAATGCCTTTCCCCAAAATCTCTGTTTACTCTTTTATTTTTATGAATTGGAAGATGTAATTTTAAGAGCTGCTGCACATTTCAAAGAGAAATTAGTTAGCTGTTTCATGCTTTCAGGCGTTGCTATCTTAACAGGCTTTCCCATTGGTTCAGCTACAGACCATTTTAAGTTCCCTGTGAATTAGCCTGCAGCACACACTTTAATGTCTATTAGTGAACTACTTGTCTTTGTGTATCAAATTATAATAATTTGGTCTAAATTACTTCATTGTGAATGATGAGAATTTGTTGCTCCTATTTAGTTCTTCAGGGTCGGCTGCGGTCCTGACTCGGAGCAGCACAGGGAGCAGCCTGAAACGTCCTGATACCACGGAGTCCCTCAATTCTTCCATATCTAATGGGACGAACGATGCGGGTAAGTGGGCTGTGGGAACTTCCAGTAAGGAGCCCTCGGTTGTTAATCCATATGTAAACTGTGTTAATGTATGTACGGTCGTGTATATATATGACAAGGCATTTGTGGAAAATGGTTTATCTGCTGTTCCTTTACTAACGGAAGATTGTTGAATTGCAGGATTAAAAATACTTAGTTTTATAAATAAAACCTTTTTGACAGCTAATATATGTGCTGTCTTTGAAGGTTTAGAGAAAAACAAAAGCAATTTGGTCTTTCTAGATCTCTTTGATCCTCCTGATGATCGAGATGAAGATGGGGAAGGAGAATCAGTGGAAGAACATAAGAGTGTTATTATGCATCTCTTGTCACAAGTTAGATTAGGAATGGATCTAACAAAGGTAAACGCACTGGTCATTCATGGGGAAAGGAGGGAGAGTGAACCCTGAATTCTGTATGAATCAGTTCATTGTTAAAGTAATAATTTAACTGTATATTTGTTCTAAGAGCTAGTTAAGCTATAATCTCTTTAGCATGGTATTTTTTTAATCAGAGTTGTTACTGGGAGGACAAATGTAGAATAATACGTACAAATGCAAAAATCTGTGGGAAAATAGTTTGCTCTGGAAGGTAACTCTTCTAGTTGAGCCTGATCCTTGGAGTGCCAGTAAAGTTGGGATTAGAGGAATGGTCCATGCAATAGTGGTCTCTCTCCTGTCTTTAGTCCTAGAACAAAGACCTGCAAGATCCCAGTGTACAGAATTAAGCATATAGTAAAATGCTTTACTTAACTGGGATCTTGTGAAGTAAGGCGCTTGTGTATTTTAAAATACAAGGTCTTGCAAGTATGGAGTTGGATTTGATTCTATCTATCTGTCTTAAGGTGGAATGAACAGCATTCTGAAGGTGTAGGTCTTTCTAGGCAGCTTGGTTAAATTTAAACAAGTAATTCCAGATTGAAAAAAAGAGTAGGAGAGATCAATCTTACCATTAGTTTCCTTAAGTGGATGACTTTAACAGTCCAGTCTGGAACTCACAGTAGACAATAAAAAGATAAACTTTAAACTTTTCTGCTCACAAGCAAACTACAGAAGATTTCTGGCAGTTCTGAATAGGAACTTATCCAAAATATATCTGTTTTGGGAACTCCTGGGATAGTTGAAAATGACTGATCTTAAGCTAAGCTGCCAAGAAGCATCATGAGCGTGCATCTTGCCTGCACCACTTGAAAGTCCACAACAGCGATCAGCACTGCTCTCAACAGTGGTCTGTACCACACTGAAGCAGACAGCAGATCCACAGGAATGGAACCTGCAAATACACTGCTGGGGAAGAAAAGTAGCAGGGAAGAGATGAACCTTCATCTTGATAAAGAGGCACATAAGAGGATGTGACTACGTGGAATGAAATTTTGACTAACTGGAAATTGACAGTGTACATAGAGATGGAATTAATTAGTGTTACTGTGATTAAGAGCAGCTTTTGCTAAACTCAGCCGCGTAGTTGAATATGCACTAAGTGGGACTAGAATATATGCAAGACAAGAGGCAGTTCCTCTTAAATCTTTGGTTTTCTGGAAGATGCCAGCTGACCTGCATATGTCAGAACTCATTGGTAAGTTTGAGGACACAATGAGCTTAGGGGCAGACAAAGCCTTGGGTGCTTTGCGTGCTATTTACAGGGAGTGCGGAGAATGCTTTCGTGTAGGAGGTTAAAGTATCTTATCTGTAAGAGTTGTTTTTCTTCACCCAGGTGGTTCTGCCAACTTTTATCCTGGAACGAAGGTCACTGTTGGAAATGTATGCTGACTTTTTTGCACATCCGGACTTATTTGTCAGGTATTTGATTTTTAAACTAGAGCAGCAACTGGTTCTGGTATTTTGTGGTGGCTCACAAGGGCTGCCAAAAGTAAGCTGGTAGGTTTGAAGAAAATTGCTTAGGTTTTGATCTGAACTTGGAAAACCAGTCAGAGTAGTGAAACTTCCAATTGTAAACCAAGCAGACCCCCAAAAAGCTTTCTTATATTTGAAGTACCTGCTCACATTTCATTTTGCCTGTTCTTCTTTTCTCTTTTGGCCCCTGTAGCATTAGTGACCAGAAGGATCCAAAGGAACGAATGGTTCAGGTGGTTAAATGGTACCTCTCAGCTTTTCATGCAGGAAGAAAAGGGTCAGTTGCTAAAAAGCCTTACAATCCCATCTTGGGCGAGATCTTCCGGTGTCATTGGGTGTTACCAGGCATAGAAGGTGAAGATGACACGGTGAGTTTCTTGTGGTATGTTTTTTCGGTGCCTCGAATGCGTGCGAGTCATCCCCAAAGCTGTATTAATTTACTGACTGAAATGGCTTATGCTACATTTCACACAGCAAAATCAACAAACTATGGTAATTTCTTCACTGATTTCCCCCCTTCCTTCCTCCTTTTCTTTAGGCAGAAGTTTTAAAATACCATGCATAACAAAATGTGAGCTATTAGTTTCTTAAGAACAATTTGACAAGTTGAAAATGTTCACTTTTTTTTTTCCCCCCTGAAGTGTTTTATAGCACTGAGTATGAATTCCTTTCTTTCCAAAATTCTGATTTTTATATTTTTTAATAATTTCTCTAAACCCTTGTCCTTTTAACAGTGGGGTTTCTTTTCCTCACTTACAACCTAGAAAGCAGTGCAGTTTCTCCAGTATATTTAATTCTCCTTTTAAAATCTTTTTGTAGACTTCGGAGCTTGGATAATATTTTAGTTGTACATCTGTGTCTGGCCACTACTCTTCCTTTAGTACTTTGTCGGAGTATCTCTGGTGAAGTGAAGGGCACAGTAATAGTGGTGCCGCTCTCGGAATGTGAAATCTCTTTTCTCTTACTTGCCCAAGTTCATGAGACTCAGGGATTCATCAGACTTAGGCATGTGAACCAGTCAGCAGTGTCCCACTGATTCTAGAGAAGAGCTCCAGCACTTGGAACTTGCTGTGCAGCCCGGTGTCGGTTGTGGTTTCGTTTGTTTCTTTGGTGTTTTTTTGGTTTGGGTTTGTTTTGCTGGTTTTTTCAACACCTCATTTAGTCTTCTTACTATGGGAAGCTGCAAATGATGGTGTGGGAAGTGCTGTTGTGAAATACTTCATGTAGCCTCACTGTAGTATCTCTAAATGTGGTGGTTTCGTTACAAACAATGTATTTTTCCCATTTAATTTGCTGCTTCTCACTCCCTCCCTCCTCCCCTTCGGTTTGCTTGAATTTTTCTCGCTTCTGAGTTGAATGTCTGGACTCCTGTTTTCTGGCTTAAAGACAATATTGTGTTTGTGCCTCTGTTGCTTCTAATGATGAATTACACTTTTTGTGATTTGCTACAGGAAATTAATGCTGGTTTATGGTTTTGGTGATTGATATTAATATGCATCTCAGACTTTTATCGGAAGCAAAAATGAAAATTATTTTTGCCACCCATTTCTTATTAGTTGATAAGGAATTAAGTGGATTAGTTCATAAGAAATGAAGTGGATTTCAGTATTGCTTTGTGACTGGGTTTATACATCACTCTCTCAGTTTAACTTGTATTTGGGGGCACCTCCCCAAATACACTTAAGAGAGTGGAAGCTGCGTGTTCTTTAGAAAGCGTTGTAGTTTCAGGAGTAAGGAGTTAGCCTCCATCCAGTTGGCACACTGACAAGAAGCTTTTAAACGTGGAAGCAACTTTTCTTGGAAGCATCCCGTGATTTGTCAACGCAGTCACTGATGAAGATTCTCTCTCCTGTCATGCAGGAGCCAGTTTCAGAAGGACCAGTTCCTTGGGTCAGTAAAAGCAACGTAACGTTTGTGGCAGAGCAGGTCTCTCATCATCCTCCAAGTAAGTTGATAATAATTTTGCTAACAGAGGTGGCATCTGGGTGGGAGCGACAGTGAAATCAGCTCTTGGTTTAAATCTTGGATTTACATTTTCTCTCCAAATTTAAAAGCTGAAGGTCTTCCCTACAAACTGTTTTTGTGAGAAACAAATTGCAAACTCTATCACATAAGTGTGAGACACTTTGAGATTATTTCCCAAGGAATGAATTTGGAAACAATAGTATTAATATCCTGTACTGCTATTTTTAATACCTTTTTCTTCAGTTTCAGCATTTTACGCGGAGTGTTTTAGCAAGAGGATACAGTTCAATGCTCACATATGGACCAAGTCAAAATTCTTAGGAATGTCTATTGGGGTTCATAACATAGGGCAAGGTATGTGTCTGTATATTTAACCATAGGAGAGACATTCACATTCTGCAACTAGAGTTTTTGCAGAAAATATTTAATATTATCCTAGTAAACATAAGGAATGTTTGATTTTATGTACATTGAGCTTATCTATCTAGGAATTAGTTATTCCTTCTGCAGACTTTGTGTGCTGAAATGATTTAGGGTCCAGTTTCTCACGTAAAAACAGCTCTCCCTGCCTTCTCTAGACACCCGGCATTCTCAGCATCCAAATAAAGCTCTTCACCTTTCCTTTGTATGGTACCTGCTTTTAGTGAATTATTTCAGATCATTTTGAAAAGTTTTGTAGAGCTTTTGCTGGAGTTTTTTAAAATCTGTTTTCATTTTTCTTTTGATAGGGTGTGTCACATGCCTCGATTATGATGAACATTATATTTTGACCTTTCCTAATGGTTACGGAAGGTAAGTAAATGCTCTATTTGGTATTTTCATTTTTAGTGCCTTGTAATAGTTCATGCTTAATATGTCAGTTAAATGGGTGTATATGTTTATAACCTTTTATAATTGCAGGTCTATTCTCACTGTGCCCTGGATAGAACTTGGTGGAGAATGCAGTATTAATTGCTCCAAGACGGGTTATAGTGCTTCCATCATCTTCCACACCAAACCATTTTATGGAGGAAAGAAGCATAGAATTACAGCTGAAATTTTGTGAGCAGATTTTTTCAGTCCATCTCAGTTTTTCTCTAAATACTGTTTTTTTCAGGACAGTCAGGAGTGTAAAATACGGGAGCACCTACACCAAATAACTTCCACTTGCGATTTCCTGTCACAAGATGCCATTTTATGGGCAAGATTTGTGAGTGGAAATCTGCACAGGCCTGCATCCTGCCTTGGCCTGCTCCAAAACGGTCTCGGTTGTTACCAAAAGGAGTTTAAATTTTTCACTCCTGAATTATCAGAGCAGAGAATTCAGTGGAGATTCTCATCTTGTTTGGAGATCTACTGTAACGTCAGTAAGTGATGCTGACAAAAGGAGGTCCCTAACTTGGTTTTAAATCACTTTGTGACACACATTGACAGACGTCATTGGTTGGTGAACTCGTGTTTGTGTTTCCCAGGAGTCTGAGGAAGAAGCTTTGAGTCTGTGAAACCTTCTTAAGCTTAAACTTCTCGCTCTAAATCCCTCTCAAAGCTTGTAACTAGTTTTCTAAACTCTAAATGCAGATAGAGCCCGAGGGCAAGGCCTGTCTTACCGTGGAACAGCACTTCCCTTGAAGGTTCATCCACTTGAACGAATTCATAGAGAAATTCTCACTTGTAAATAGAACCCTCCCTCATCTTCTCTGCATTGGTGATGGACATTTTAAGGGCTGGTATCAAACAGACTGTACAGCAATTAGGACGAAGTTTTGATCTTTTAGGGTCTTTCAGTACCTGTAATACAACTGCTAAATGACTGTTTCTTTCTTTTTAGTTCTCCTAATGACAAGAAACCCTTCTGCTCCATTGAAGGAGAATGGAACGGGGTCATGTACGCAAAATACACCACAGGGGTAAAGCAGCTTTTTTGCTTTTTTTCTTTCTTTTCACTAGAAATGAAAAATTGTACTTAAAGTTTGGAATCTTTTTGTTGTTTTTTAAACAAAAAAAATATTTGGGAATTCCTATGAAGCTGCCCTGAAAGATAACAAAAATGATGAATTCAGGATAACAGTCCTGAATTTATTCTGGAGGTAGCCTGATTTTTATAGCAAGAACAGAATCTAAAGAATGATTTGGGTTTTTTTTCATGTGTTTCCTGACAATCACTGTACTAATGTGGGAGGGTATAAAAATTGTAAGTCTAGCTAGAGAACTGATTTTTAATTTTTAACTCTCACTTTCCAGGAGAATACCGTCTTTATAGATACCAAGAAAATGCCTACAATTAAGAAGAAGGTAAGGAAATTGGAGGACCAAGACGACTTTGAGTCTCGCTGGTAAGGACTTTAGTTAAATGGGCTAATTAAGAGGGGGTTTTTTTTGGTTGGTTGTTTTTTTTAAACTTAAGTTTCCAGTCCACACAGTCTGGCTCATGCTGTGCTTAACACATTCACCTGTGCTCTTCATGAGCTTTTGCTGCAGGACGGAGCCAAGGTACAAGCAGGTTGGGGTTTTAAGGGGGAAGAGACCTGTAGTTCTTGGTCACATCCTCATGGGGACCAAATGTTCCAGGATGGTCCAGAGAGCTTCCCAACAGCCTCCCCACTCCTGGCAAGAGACAGTGCTGTTGTAGTTTAACAGATATTGGGGGAGGGGGGGTTCTGCCCTTTTTGATGAAGTGAGACCTCCCTTAATTCAAACAAGTATCGATGACTAATAGCCAGGAATATGTTTCTACAACTATGTAGCATGTTGCTGCTATAAAGCAGTCTCCATTCCAATCTCTTTTTTTTTTTTTAAGCTTATGGAAAGATGTAACCTACAACTTAAAAATTAGAGACATCGATGCTGCCACAGCTGCAAAGCACGCGCTTGAAGAACGACAAAGAGCTGAAGCCCGAGCCAGAAAGGAGAACGAGACCTCATGGGAAACAAGGGTGAGCTTGATTCGAACGGTGTAAATAAACACCCTCTAACCTGTAGCGCTTGTTCCTTTCCCACCAAGTCGTAAAAAGGTAACATCTGATTATTCCTTTTCTCCTAGTTATTCCACGAAGACGGAGAATGCTGGGTGTACGACGAGCCGCTACTGAAACGACTCGCTGCCAGTAAACATTAAGTGGGTTTAAAAACAGAAAACATTCAAGCCTTGGCTTAGCAAAGTTTACATCTGATACCAAGAGAGTCATCAGTGATCACGTACGTACCGTTTGGAGAACCTGCCCCCTCCAACTGCAGTGGTTCCTATCTCAGGGATACTGGACTTACTGATGCAGATGAGCAACTAAATGAAACAAGAAACGTCTTGGCTGTGCAGTAACTTCTACTGGGCTGTGCTATACTGGTAGTGGATTCAGGCTTCAAAGGCAGGAGGCTCTTGGAGCCCTGTTACTGATGCGTTAAAGCACGGAGCATTCGGGCCGTGAAGCATAAACGCTCTGTACAACCACTGTGAAGGCCATGGCCTTGGTATCAGTTGCGTAATATTCCTGGGTCCTACGTTATTTAAAAATCCAGAAACAAAACGCAAGACATCATTTAAATCTAGCTAATGTTTGCAATGTGTAAATAGGAGGATTCCTTTGATGGGACAATTTGTTAGAAAATGCTACGTAAATGTTATCTTCCACCTGTATGATAATCAAATCTTTTGGCATTTCAGTGTCTTGCCCAAAATAACTTTGTTATTTTGAGATTAAAATGTAACCATAGATAATTCTACTCGACGCATCTTAAAGCTTCATAAAATAGATTTTTCAAACTTCTCTTATGGACTTTTTATTTATTTCATAATAAACCTTTGCAGCAAGACTGTTTTTTTTTCAGCTGAGTGACGATCGATTGTTTTATGTGGAATTTATCAATGTTAATTTTTCACCCTTGCAGCTAAACCTACATCTTAAAGTAGTTAATGGACTAGCAAAAGGAATGGAATTTGCAGCAACCACAGGAGATTTTTTTTTTTTTTTAAACTGGAATCTACATCCAGCCTTGTTTCAGTAGAGAAGCTCACCAGCTTTTCAGGACTCTTCACATTTCTCTGCTTTTACTCGAAGTTAAATAATAGTTAAGTAAGTAGCTCTATGTAGCAATCAATATGATTTTTCTTCCCACAGTTAAATCTGGCTTTTATTTGATTTCATCGCAATTCTGCCTATGTTGCACATACAGAAAAACTATAGAGCAGTGTGAGACTCAACCCTGAAGGGCTTTTCCCCCCCCTGCACCCATAACTCTTCCAGAAGCTGTGAAATACTTTCTTTGAGGAGCCATAACTGCTGTTAAGCAACTGCTCCAGCCCTGCAGGAAGGATGCCCAGGACAGTGTGAAGCCCTTCAGCCAGCCCGAGAGAACGTGGCCTCTTCCTGCCGGTGGGGGGAACTTTCCCTTTGTTCCAGCTAGAAGTGAGAGCTGTGCCTGTTCTTAATGAACTTGGGAGATTACTGAGAAGGGCTGGTTGAGGACAGCTTCCTCAGAGCCTTCATCCCAGCTAAAGCTACAGCCCTGTTTTAATACAACTAGGTTTGTAATGTTTAGAGAAAGCACCTGTATTACACATCACTGCAGGGCGAGACGTTGTTTTTATTTTAATATTTTATGGTACGGGAGAACATTCAGAGTTGATGTGTAAGCTTTGATGTCCTTGATGGAAGTAACATTAGTCATCAAAGAAGATGGGGGCAAGAAAATAAGATGAGGTATTTCACCAGATGAAGAATTCTGTACTTCTGAGACAGCTGTAACCTCGGAGTCCCCTTCATGTTTTCCATATCCAACCACCTGGAAAAAAAGTTACCAAAAAGCTCTAAGCTCCTATAATTTGGATCTCATTCAATGTTTACCTGCCCTGACAAGTTAAATAGAGACACTTAAATGCAATTCAAATGACGACTCTAATTAGAAATGTAGAAAATACAAATAGTAATGCAGGTAACTACCAAATGGAAAGTTAGATTTACAGAGCTCTTCTGTGCCACCCTTCTTGGGCTCTGGCAGGTTCTCACAAAGTTTCAGAAGTTGGCAAGAAGGAGCTGCCAAACACTCACGTGTACACTGAGCACTTTCCTCTTGCTGCTTCTGTGAGCTTGGAACCAGGTGACCAGGTCTGATTTTGTAACAGACTTCAGAGCTTCAATCTGAAACCCACAGGAGAGAGGTAGAAGTAAGTAGCACAGTGGTGATTCAAGCAATTTTAAACATAAAACCAGTTTCTCTACAAAGGATATTCCATTAGCCAAAATAACCTTTTTAAAACATCATGTAGTTTTAGAATGGGTGTGTCACTAGTACCATAAATCCCCTTATTTATGCTTTGCATTTAAAACTGTCCAAAGAGTGACCTGCAAGTGTTAACGACAAGGAGACACCACCAACCTCCCGGGCAAGTCTGTCAAAGAGATACTGCTGTGTCACAACTTCATTCCAGTTCCTGTCTACTTCTTCTCCAAGATGAGAGTCTTCACATTCTTTAAGTTTTATCAAAGCTGTAACCTACAGTTGGAAAAAAACCAAAACAATTCGTTTCAAAGGGTTTAAAATGACCTTACTTTACGATGCTATTCATGGAAGTTTATAGAAAACTCAAACAAACAAGGTGGTCCATTGCTTTCAAACCTAACTGTAGAAGGCCAGAGAGCAAATGGTTATAGAGAGTGACTGCAGACTGGAGTAAGAGGCGAAGAGTCTTCTGTCCAGAAAAACCTCAGAACTATGCCAGATAGATACACGCAAGCATATCCCCCAATTTAGATGTCATGCAGCAGTTCAACGAAGATCTTTTTTGAAGATTCAAGTTTTACCTGGGTGCTAAAAGCCTCTTCTGTTAAATGCTTGATTTTCTCTTCAAAGCAAGAAAGAAACTCCTCTATTTTCTTGTCAACCAATTCAGAACTAAAAGAGAGTTAAATAATTCAGTCAGGCAGGAACAAGGAAAACGCAGCACTGGGAGGTAAAGTAGCAGAACGGCCCTCAAGTGACAAAGGAATGTTTGGGATGGGCTCCCTGAACACCAATGTTTCCAGTCTTTCCTGGTATCAGGAAATAAAACCAGTGCTCTGATTTTCAGCTGTATTATTATTATTCAAAGCCAGGGACTGCAGATAACCAAGCAGGGAGCGGAGTCGCTGCCGAGATGCTGTCAGGGACCAGAACCGCAGCGAGCGCCGGAGCCGTGCTGTGTCACGACCCCCCAACTGCAGCCCTGAGCCCTGCACAAAAATAGTTACAGTCTATTGGATTAACGCAACAAGAGAGGAAACAAGATGTGATGTGACAGACCGTGAGGTTTCTGAAACATTAAAACCTTCCCAGCTGACACTGACCTCAGTAACCGAGGTGTCATCGAAATGTAAAAGTTGGAGGCAGCAGTACTACTCTGTGCTAGTTAAACTTTCCCTGACACTCTTATGACCAAAAAAATGTTGCAGATTTTTCATACAACCCTGTAATTAGCTCCAGCTTTGAATGACACGATAATATTGGTCTGTCTGCTGAAAGTGAGCCAGAAGAACAGCTCTACAGGATTGACTGCGCGACAGATTTGAGCTCTCCTGGCAGAGGAGTGTCAAAAGGGCAGTGGGATGTTTTTACATGCTCTTTGGATTACTTTTCCCTGTTGAAGTCAGGCCGGCTGCAGTGTTAAGCAGCTTAAGGCTATTGCTTTATTTAGGTGGTGGTTTTCACTCACGATGTTGCAACTGTCAGCAGCGTCACAAAGCTGAGGCCGGGATGACTCTTGCGACATTCCCTTTAGGTTCACAGAAAAAAAACCAAACAACTCTCTGTGGCCAGAAGGGGGTATGAACTCTTAAGAGAGCAGGTGCACCAAAAAACTCAAGCGAAAGCAAACAAGAAGTCATCTATGACCTGATCAACTCAAACAAGCAGAAGATTAAGTGAAACTCTCTCCGTAATAATTCTTCAGCTGAATATTTTGTAAATCCAACACTTACACAAAAACCAACATGTAACCATGGTCACAGAGGTTGATCCCTCACTATCAGGCTCAGATGTTCAGTGCCTGAATATACACAAGGTCCACTGGCCATCCTGTTAAGCTTGTCTTTCCTAAAACCAGTTGCCATGAATTTCCACAGCTGGAGTCCTTCTTACTGAGATGGCAGCAGCAAGAGCTGCCATTTCCAAACCTGCTTCACACAACACAAGACAGGGAGGCAGGGCCAGCTGATGCCACGACTGCCCGCCTGGCAGACCCACCTGACACCTCCTCGAGCTGCCTGAGCGGGCACCAGAAATGGGCCCCGCAGCCCAAGCCTGGGCTTGGTGATGACCGTGAACCATGGAGGTGCACTTACTTGTATTTAGTTGCCTGGGTTGCTACTGTCACCGAGAAGCCAAGAATCCCAGAAGTATTCCTGCAGGTGGGGTACACGTGGTAGCTTAAGAAAAAAAAACAAAAAACAGAGGCAACAATAGTCATTCCACAAGCACAATTAACTTTTCATTTATAGGACATGCTACAAGTTAAGTTAAAATAGCGTTGGTGCTTTAGAAAAATTACAGCTCACTAATCTATTTCCTGCATGACTGCGCTTCGGCCTTTTCTTGGTTTTAGAAAATCCTTTTAAGCTTGACAGGGTATTTGTATTTGTGTTCCTGCAAACTAAGTCAACCAGCGTGACAGACCTAGAGCTGTGAAGAGCCTGTTCTAGTTTCCTAAGGTAGAGGGGAGTGCCTCCAAGGGAGGCTGCCACGCACCACAGAGCCACTGTGAAAACAGCCCGAGGAAACGGGAGTTGATTTAGAAGTGGAAGGAACAACCTGATGCCGAGTAATTCCAAGCGATCCCCTGGTATTAGATGCAATTCTTACAGGACGCTAAAGCAACCCGTCTGCAGCTCCAATCGGTGGCTGCTCTCGCTTGCCCTGAGGTTATGTCGCTGTTTCCACTACAATAATGGAGGAATCGGCCACCGCGCAAGAAGGGGTTCCAGAGTGACGACGCAGGGGAACAGCAGGAGCTGTTCGCTGTGAACTCACCCCAGGGTCTGCTTGGTTCTCAGGAAGTCAAAGCACGGCTCCTCCATGTGCATCTGAAATGGAGCACAACCACGTTAACCGTGTTACCGCAGAAGTGACGCTCCTCTGCGGCCACCCCTCCGGCTCCACATGGAAACCTGATTACAACCCATGGAAACAGCTGAGGGGCTGCTTTTCCAACTACACCCACTGAATTAAGAGGTCTCAGGGTCCCAGAGGTCTTCCGGGTCAGTAGCTAAAAGAACAGTCTTCCATATTGCCCACCAGCAGCTGGAGGATCCCATCCCAAACATTCCCAAGTTTAATCCAAGTGAGCCATTTAAGCCCCATGGCCTTATCTTAGGTCCAAGCACTGGCTTCAGGGAGGACACTTTGATGAGCAAGGAGACACAAGCACTAACTTACCACAAGCAGCTCCATAAGGGTATATTCCCTCAGGTTCCTGGCACCTGACTAGAAAGAAAATGAAGAATTCAGGGTGATTTCATGGAATTAAATGCTATGGTTCAGGCCAAGGCGACAGCTGTGGCACACATCTCAGCCTGGACTGCAGCAATAAATTACAATTCACAGCAGGGACAGCTGGAAAGTTCTTGTTTTCTGTGGAGGCCTCAATATGGCCTGCAGAAGAGAGGGGAAGGGCTCGGCCCAGGCCCGTGAGATCAGTGGCGAGGGCACCAGGAAATCACCAATCACAAATCCAGCTACAGGCACAGGCCAGGAGGGGAAGGTGCCAGTTTCAGGGAACCCCACACGCTGTGAGAGCCACCTGGGTTTAGCCTCTTTGGCCAAGGGCGCGCGCTCACGTGAGGTTTCCGTGCACTCTCTGTACCAGCCCGGTCCGGAGACCGCTCTCAAGGCCGTGACACCAGGACGGCCGCAGCACCAGTAGCTACCAGAGGGAACAGGCCAGTACACAACAAGCTAACACGTTACCTGGTAATACACTGTCACTTCTGAGTTGGCATCACCTTTGTTGAGAGTTTTCACCTTACAGAGCAGATGTGTGCTTGGCAAATCCACCACTCGGAACTGAACGGGGCAGAGATGGGCCAGGGGAGCGAACTGGAGCTTCCTGCAGGGAGCACAAACAGCAAAGCATCCAAGACCTGCTCACATCCAAGCCAACGCCAACACAACGCCCAGGCACTGACACCCTCCGGCTGACATCATTTTCCCCTTCCCCAAACAAGAACAATGTCCTGCTTGAACTGCCACGACAAAAGGTCGCCTCCCGCAAACACCAGCAGCGCTGTACCCAGGCGGGGAGAAGGCAAATTCTACATTGTTCCCACCCTGGCCTCTTCCTCCAGAAAAAGAATCTTAATTTGATTATAGTTTCTACACAGTGAGTGGTGCAAGCGTCAAGAGATACTCACTGAACGACATAATTCAGGAAATCCTTTGCTTCCTAGAAGAGAAAGCACAAAGAAAAGTTTTATTTAGAAGAGGGTTATTACCCCAATTCACAACCACACCCCACCCGGCGCATCGCGAGAGAAAGTGACTCCCTAAGCAAAGAAGAGATGAGCTCTGTTGTGCCACCTACACCCCTGTCCCCTGGCCTTATCCCAGGTCCCTCCGGACACCCCTGCACCAAGCTGCAAAGCCAACAGAGGCCCCAGGCAGTTTCCTGCACTGTAACTTCTCCAGAAGGAGGAGGCAGAAGCCACAGAACAGCGTCAGCCACCGGCACGGCCAAGGGTGGACACGGCAGCAAAGGCCACGCTCCTGTGCGTTAAGTTGGAGCTCTGGGAAGGAGGCTCCTGGGGTTAAGTGGGAGAAATGGGAGGAAGAGAAACAGTAAAACTGACGTAGGAGGTACAGGGCGGCAAGTGCCACACCATGAAAGGGGCTGAGCCCACACAGCCGCTGGCAATCCAAGCATTCTGAATGAAGGTTCTTTGCAAATCACTATGAGATTCTCAGACCTTCTGTTCACAGCTCAGGAGGGGACAGCTGACATTAGAGAGCTGACCTCCCACCTCCCAGACACTGGCCTGTTTTCTTGAGAAGGCTTTAAACTGATTGAGGACAAACACAACAGCTAAGACAAACTTCTTGGCACAAATGATAATTGCAGGAGGTTTCTCTCCCGTGCCACACGGAGGCCTCAGTGACATCGGATACATGACTGAAGTCCCGTTACAGCCCGACAGGACTACGTCTGACCCAGTCGCAGGGCAGAAGCCTTCCATGAATACTGCAGGTGTGTGGCAAGGCTGAAGATGACTGGACTTGAGTGAGGTTTGATCAAACCATGCCGGCAATCAAACTTCCAGGACAAATGGACCTTAAGGGAAGCCTCTTCATGCGGCACCACCGTGGAAATTTCTCAATTATCAAATGTCAATACACCAAACAATATAAAAAGCTGTGGCAACAGGGGAAACAGGTTACGGGCGTATTTCTACCAATTTTTTCCCTCTTTGCCGTTTAAATCCAAATTCCTGGTAATTTCTTTTCAAACTGGCAACTATGGACTCCCCAGTGGCTTATCCAGACGAGCAGCCCTGAGTTGAGGTGAGACTGCCTTGTAGCAGTGAGTCTCCAGACTGGCAGTGCAGAAGAGGCAGTCAGCGGGCAGGTGAGCGCTGGAGTTGTAGCGACTCTGTTAAAGTGCGCTTTAAGAACGAGCCTGAGTGCGCATCAGCCGCTGAAGTTGCACTTACTCTGCTCGTGAAGTTTCCTTGTACGAGACCCTCCACAAAGAGCTGTGATTTGAAAGCCTTAACGAAGGAAGACAGAGACTCAATGGAAAGGCCGTTCATCAGCGTCTGGTATTTATCGATCATGGACCACCTGCCGTGTTCTAAAATCAGGAGACGCACATCCCTGCAGCGCAAGAAGGAAAACAAAACCACAGGCTGTCAAGAGCTGTTTAATGTACCAGATCCCATTTGTGACTCGGGGTCCCCAGGAGCGTTGCCGTGGGCCGACTCTGCCCTCTCTCAGCACCCGCTGTTGGCTACAGGCGGCTTCAGAACAGCAGTTACCCGGATGCCCAACCTGACCCACGCTTGATACGCTGGTTGCAGAGCTGCCTGAGCTCTCTGAGCTACAACCAAACCCCGGAACAAGCCTCTGTGAGGACAGAGCAGTGATTCCTGAGCTCTTCAGCTCAGCCTCAACACTTACTGTGCAGAGTTGTTGCCCTCCCCCAGAACTCACTTGGCCAGAGTCTCAGGTTTGATGAGGATGTTGAAGTATGTTTTCTTCAGCTGCTCTGTTATCATTTCAAAAACTGCTGGAGTAAAGCTGAAGTCAGACAAGTAATCAATGATGAGCTGAAATAGAAGCTGTAAAGAAACCGGTTTTAAGCCCAGAGGTTTTTTTAAATTTATTTTTTTTTAAAAGAATCAATCTAAGCTTAATCATATATAATAGTTAAAAAGTCATCATTATTTGGTCAACATAAGAGACCTAAGAGTATTATGAAAGCACATTCCTCAGCTCCGTTAGATGTTCTTCACTAAACAATTCCACACCAAACTACAGTCGGTTCAAAAGAACAGCATTTTTAGAAAGTCAATGAAATAAGCTCAATATCCCAAATCAATAGAGCTTCCCATGTTCCACTGAAGCAAACCTGGCGTGTAAGCCCAACATTTCTGTACTAGATATTCCAGTTTTTCCTTTTACAGTTGACCAGCACAATGACATCACAACACAGCAGCAATCATGATTAAAAAAGAATATTCAGACCATGCTATTTGCATCTCTGTCTTCTTCTGTTCAGCTTCACATTAATAATTCTGGCAGCTGAATGACAGCCTTGTTAAACCTCCAGTCAATGAAAGTCTAAGGCAGCTTGGTGGTTCTCTCCTCTGATCACCATGTCCCCTCTGTACTCGCCAACAAAGAAAAACTGCACCCAAAATGAGTGTGTTCAGAAGCTGTAACCCCCAAGTCAAATTGTAACCAAAGCCTATTTCCAGACACACCTCTCCAGACCGCAGGCAAATGGCCTTAGCTTAGAGGTGGAAAGGCTCTAACGCTCTTTATGGACATGGGAGACTCAGAGCTCTTTCTAAAGAAAAAACTGTTAAAGTCTCAAAGGAGATAGTTATTAATTAAAGTCTGCCTAAGGCCAGTAATTTGAGCTCAGCCACGTGAACAAAATGACATCTTCGTACACATAAGCACGGGAACAATCATTTGCTGCATTACCCTGTAGCTGAACAGGGACACAAATGTTCCAATTTAAAATACCCCATCTAAACGTTCAAAGCCACAGGCAGCCTAGGCTCCAGCTGCTAGGAGAGAAAGCACAGACACTGAAAAGCAGCATACATAGAAGTACCGAGAAGATCAGCAGTACTTACAGGTAGTTTATGATTGAATCCTTTCACTCGAATGACTAAGCCATGCTCTCCAGCTACCAGCTTGTATTCCAGCTGAGCGACGTCTGCTTCATAAGCTGGTTCACCGAGATTGTGGGAAAGGATGTTTACAAAGGTATCAAACAAAACTATGCTGGATGGAGAAAGGGGCAGAGGGTTAAAAAGAAAATTAAAAAAAAAAGGATGGAATAGTAGACAAAAATCAAGGCCAATGAGTTTGATGGTACACACCAGAAGTTCTCCAACAGAAATAAATACTTGAGTAAAATGACATTTTAAAATATCATAACGTCAACGAGACATTTTCAACAAACCCAGAAATATGAAATGCAAGTTTTCTTCTGTCCAGAAAGCACACGAGACTACTTAAAAATTATCTGGACTTTCAACTATTCTTTGCAATGAGTAAGATTCCAGTTTCACATGACTTTAGCTTTCTTGAAAGCAGCAATGCACACTGTAACATGCCAACGCTCAAAACCTTGAATAATCTCAGCAAATGAGATTACTACACTTTGTGTAAAGGAATAGGGGTGGATGGACTCAGTTACACTAAAGACTTAAGTAACGAGATGAATATTTATCTATCAAAAAACAGAGTAAGCTAGAGCAAATCAGGCTACACAATGTGGAAATTGCAGCCCGTGCTTGCAGATTTTTGTAGCTATCTGGATTCTAATTCAGAATTCAAACTATCAAAGCCCTGGTGAAAGCAGGTGTACAAAGGCTCTCCCAAACCATTAGCTGGGCAGGTAAAAAGCACTATGAGATTTGTCACAAATGGCAATGTCAGCCTAAGACTAGCTATAAGCGTAGCACGCGCAGAGCTGTAATCTTGACGTCTAATCTTGAAGTCTTATCCCCGGCCTAACGAAAAGCTGGTTTCTAAACACTGCCAACGGTCTCTTCACCTGCTCCTAGAGGCTTCCAAGTTGCTGGTCCAGGACAAGAGTGTGGACTGCTCTTTTCAGGACCAACTCCTTCTCTAAGCATTTCCTTCTGGTGTGTGCACTGCTGCCGTTATTTGTTCCAAAACTTGCACTGGGGAATAACAGACCGTGAAACTCCTGTGGGCCTGTTTGCCGCAGTAACCACCTGCTGCAGAACCACCCTCACCAAGGCACAGACAAAACTACAAGGAACGTGTATGAACATGAGAAAAGGAAGCCTTATTCTATTCCAGTTTAAAATTCATTTCTCCATGGCTTTTCACTAGGTATGGTAATTTAGTTACTCGGCAAGATAAGCATAAATAATGCAATCCTCACTTCTCTGCAGACTGTTGTATCAACGGAGAGATCAGATGGAATCGAACGTAACCTGGTGGAGAAAAAGAAACTGAAATGAGAACTTGTATAAAAAGTGACAGCTTTCTAAAGTCAAATATATTTCCATCAGGTGGTTGGTTGGTCACAATTTGAGTCTAATGAAAATGGTCATTCAGCTGTAAGAATGTACTTTTGCTTATATTAAGTCATCCTCAAACATCATCTTTTTCACTCCAAAATCTTCCCTAAAAAATACTGTTTGTAAGGAAACACAAAGCTGTGCTTTGTACAAAAAATACCTCACATGTTGTGGCCAATATAAATAAACTCCACAAAACATATGTTTAACAGACACTAAAAACTGAGACATTCTAATTGAAACAGCAATGTATTTTCCACGTTTGCCTCAGACCCAGGAGCTATTTTTCCGTTTCTGTAGTAAGAGACTATAGTCTCTTCTAATTAATGTGTTCCTTCGTTCTCAAGCTCTTGCCTCAGTATCACATTCTGTCTGCCCAATTCTGTTCACAGTCAGATGTTCAGAAGTCAGGATATTTCAGTGACCCCACTTTTTAATCCGAGCTATCAGCAGGGTTCTTTGTTGCAAGGTAGTTTACCTGCTTCTCCTTTCCTGTAGCTAATTAATAAACACATCAAAGGCCCGTGGAAGAGCTGACAGTGAACACTGAATTAAAATGGTGAAAACTATTGGGGGTTATTTGCCTTCAGGTAAATTCCATCTGGTAAAAACAAGGCTTTTCTTCAGAAAGCCCTAAGGTGTTTACCTTTGGGGATTTTGAATTTGTCATCCTTCCTGTACCAGAGGCAGCCTTGCTGTGTGCTTAGTGTTTTGACCGGGTATTCTGTCTCAGGGCAGTCGGCAACTTTCAAAGCAAAGTCAGTGGCTAACAAAAAGAAAAACCAAACCAAAACCAGAAGTTAGTGGGTTTCACAGACACAGCCAGGCTACATG
Source organism: Baryphthengus martii (assembly GCA_013396935.1). Taxonomy (NCBI): domain Eukaryota; kingdom Metazoa; phylum Chordata; class Aves; order Coraciiformes; family Momotidae; genus Baryphthengus; species Baryphthengus martii. Next base: position 1,818,702 of record VWZK01006935.1, read on the forward strand.
CATGAAAGTCTTCAAAATTATCCACAAAATACATTTTTCCCCTCCCAGTTTGTTAAATTCTATGTGATAATGCTTTCCTGGATCCAAAGAACATTTATTTTTGAGTCCCACGCCAAAATAGCGGCTCAAAAGCAGTGCAGAAATGGTCCTGTTGCATTCCATTCAGGATACAAGCTATAGGGCTATTTTCATTTGGTTTTGGCAACAAAGCCAGATGGTATTGAGATGCTTTCAAAACTACAAGATTAGGCAAATAAAGTTGCTCTTCTAGAGTGTCTGGAGGTCTGTGATAATTCTCACTGACTGTGAGGCCTGCTCTGTTACGGCTCTAGGATCTGTAAGTTTACACCTCGGAAGAACTGAGTTCTTAAGCTTCTAAGTACAATAATATTAAATAAAATTCAGGTGAACGGAGCTCTCATATTTAATTTGCAAAACCAGTGAGAAATTAAGATTTTTTTTTTTCTATACTACAGAAAATTCTCAAATAAATGATTGGAGGAAGATTTCACTCATGCTCAGGTGGCTTACCTATGTATTTGTTTTCCTCTGGAAGGTGTAAATCTGGATTTAACTCGAAGTCACTGTCCCACAAATCACTCCAGTACTTGTCAATATCTGTTAAAAAAACCCATGAAATGCATTTAGTCCAATAGGAAGGAAGTGCTATCCTATTTCCTACGCCAGTCACCTCATCTCTTAGCTATCTCCATGAAGATTTGCAGTACGATAGGAGCCTCTCAGTGTCACCAGGTTCATTGTCACTCTTTCTAAATCCTTTCCCACAAACTCCCCTGGAGCAGGACCGAAGCAGTCCTATTAAGAAGTAAGCCAAGCCTGCCTGCATTAGTAATCCAGCGACCAACATGCCCTCTCCTTCCTTCTTTGTGTTCTTTTCCCTGTTCAGGATTTGAATAGCAGCCAAGTGGAGGGCTCGTTGGGATCCCAGCCTCCTAAAAATTGTAAACTACGGAGTGGGAAACAGCTGATACCAAACAAAGAAGAACAATTACCAAGTAGGACAAGGTATTTGACTAATGATGAGGTCAGCAAAGCACTGAGGATTCACTTCCCTGCTTGAGCGGGGTTGTATTTGGTGTTGTCACCCTTCTGTTATCTCTAATGCATTAATGAGACGTTCTCTAGGTTGCTGCTGTTTTACCTTCCATGCTGTACTGTGTTCCAAACCACCTCTCTTTTAGATGACACTGGCCTTCATTGGCAGCAGACAGCAAAACGAGGTTGGCTCTCTGAGGACTGAGCTGGTTAAGGGCATCAGCAATGATCTACAAGTTCAAGACAATATTTCAGTTCAAATGCGACTCTGGTTCTGCCTGACCCAGCAAAGACTTCTGAGTCTGAACATCAGAAGAAAATACAAGCTTACAAAAAAGATTTGCCTTCTGAGTAAAAAAAGGCTGATTCAATTAACACAAAACCTGTGCCTGTATTATGCCTAATTATAAGCCTGTATGTGTGTCTACGTTACATAGTATGCCTGTATTTTCCTTACATCAAAGCATGTAATCAGTGTTCAAAGAATATTTACCTCAGGCTTGTATTCAAACAAAAGCTGGTCTCCTGTCAGAAAATCCTCCTTCTGAAACAACTGCATGTTCTCACAAAGGCTTTCCACATAGTCAACTGGATCTGTCTGTAAGCAAATGGGTAAAGCTATTTTTCATACAATCAGAAAACTTACAGATCAGTGTTCTGTTCTGAGAAGAGCTTGATTGGTCAGGTATGTCGAACAGGAGTTGCATGCTCTGCTTGTTATGGCATTTACTTTGGTTATTAAACTAAATATACTTCCTAACCATATCTAACACTCAGGACTCCTCTGAGAATCCCAAAATATCAGACATCATCTTCATAGAAGAAATGACATTGAGTGTATGTCTACCATCATTAAACCTACTAAGTTAAAGACCCAGTAGAATGCACTCTTTGCCTCCAGAGAGCACCAGCAGAGTCCTGCAATTCAAGATTTAAAGGGATCTGGGAGTTGGAAAGAGTGGAGCTGAGGAACTGCTGCTGCTGCATGAGGATCCCAGGTTCCGCTCCTTTCCCAGGTTCTCTGCCATGATGTGCAGCATGAGGAGGAAGAGATTCTCCTACTTGGACATGAAAGCATAGATTGCCTTTTAACTCTGTAAGGCTGCCCAGTGGAGAGTTTCTTGCTGAATGTTTTCTGGTTCTTTCAAACCAGCCAGCATCATACTGTAAAGATCCTGGGTCCAACTACAGAGCACCGTTCGGCTGAAAAGAGGCAACTTTGACACATCCGTGTCTTATAAACGTGGTGGAAAACATGGCCAAGTATTTCTTAAGACATTGTACATCTGAGGAAACATTAAACCTCTCTTGGGGCACTGCTTATCTGTAACTGCTTATCCCAAAACCATGCCTCTGTGACCATTATTCTTTAGGATGGCCACGTACCAGCTTCTTCCATCAACCGGAAGAGGGGGGTGCCACGGCCAAGTCATTCCTCTGTCCCTAAGATGCACAGTCCTGTCACAAAGCACACACATACCTCTGTTCCTTGCTTTTTGAGTTAAATCCCTCCACCATCAGTAATCTTTTAAGGATCACTCAAAAGCAACTGGCCAAAAGGTCAGGACTCTTACCAGTGGGTACTTTCCCAGTATACATTTGGGTGCTTTCTATCCCCCCCTAGCTTGATACTGGGAAGTACATAGTCTATTAGAGCAGCGACAGCTTTGGGGAACATAAAATTCCAGTTGGGAGTACTAAAAAGAACCAAGAAGACTAATAAGAACTTTTCAGGACTAAATAGCTTCACTCTGATGAAAAAGACAAACTTCAAATTGCTGGCAGTGATTAAAGGCAGAATCATAAAACTGTGAGTAGGGCAACCGATCCTTATTCCTACTATGTCCAATACACTAAATAGCCACCCTTCATAGATTATTTTCTTCTCTCCTGTTCTGGGGAAGGCTTTTGTTAAGAGAAGACAGTCTGTTGTAATTTTGCAGTAGTTGAACTTTACTAACAAATTCATAAAAGTTTTATTCCGCTCAAAAAACCACCACACGACATTTAAAAAAAAAAAATGCACTTGTAAATCTCTTTCTTGCATCTGTGTACCTTAAAGAAACCAATAAACTTCAGGGATGCTTTTAAGCTATATATATAGCATATGGATCTGTTTTCTCAAAAGGAAATTTTAGTGACATTCAAAAAAAAAACCCAAGTTACCCGGTAAGAAACAGAACAGGGCTAAATGCGGCGAAGAAAAAGAGAGTCAATGAAGCAAGGCTTCTCAAGTTATCTACATTGTGTTCCCCTCTTTTAACAAAAACTAGTACAACTTCTTTGCTAACTGTTATTTCAGTAACTGAAGGAAAACCTGACACCCTCCTACATTTAACTGTGCAGACAAGGGGGTCACCAGCAAAGCAGGTGTTTCGCACAACACTGCTTTGTATTCCCAGAAATCAGCAGCACTAAAACAGCTTAAAAAATTGAAATTAGGCAAAACTACTGAAAAGCTCCAAACAATTTGCAGAGTATTGTTAGTGAGCACAGAACTTCACACATAAGGGCCTAATGATTAAAACTGAGAAAGAGCCTACCTACCAGGAGAGAAAGAAAAAAGTAACACTTAATTCTGTTAAGGAAAAGGTCATAATATGCCTCTGCATAGAATAAAACTCTTTCACCAATACAGGCTCATGAAGGGCATAACCTGTTTCTGGTTGAATAGAACTTTGGAAACATGTTTCAAAACGAAGCAGCAGCGCTTTTTACGGTTTATCCATATCAACACAAACCACTGGATGAATACCTGTTCCTGGTAGTGAAATTCATTCGCTTCAATCTTCTGGATTTCTTCCCATATTCTGTAAAGGAAGGGGAAGAGAATAAAAGTGGATTTCCTCCATTATTCCACAACACTTATGAAGAATCTGAAAATAAGCAGCCCTCTAGAAAAGGCATCAAGGGTGAGTTCAGTGATTCATTCAGGTACAAGACACAGAAGCCAGTATTACACACACTTCCCTTCCATGCAGAAGGGCGTTTATCAGTTGGCAGAAAGATCTACTGTTTTTCAGAGAGGAAGACAAAGTCAAAATCTGATACCAAATTATGGCTAACACCAGAACACCCCAGTTCTGACTTCCACAGATCTGGCTCAACAAATTTATTTCAATAAAGGCAGAACTGTATCTTACATCTACACTAGTTCAGCTTACTAATATTACAAATCAGATAAAAAAAAGTCAAACTAAAAGCACCAAGAAAAAAAAGCATAAACATTTAGCAAATTCATTTTTAAACTTTTTTTAATGGGTACATTTCCCCCACAGACAAACTTTACTACTGACTCACTGTTTATGCTCTAGTAACTCCACAAAAAAGTGCAAACACAAATTAAAGGATAATGCAGAACAACAATCTCGCAATGTGGGGGCAAACACTTGCCTTTTATCTGGCCCTCTTTTCTGCAGCATCTTCACGTACTGAAATACAACATGGGCCACCTGCAGACAGAAAGAAACAGATTAATTTTTCCAAATATCAGGAAAAGAGTAAGAAAACTGTGGTGCAGTAAAACATACCTCATAAAAGTGCTTGTAACCTTCATCAGTCAAAGTCACAGAAATGCTGAAGATGGAATAAGTGGAGTTCTGTTCAAATCCAGTCTCACCATTTCCTCCATATAATGCAAGAGCCCAAAATCTAGGGAAGAGTCAAAGGCTTATTTATTAATTACTCATTTCAGCTTTATTTGAGCTTAGTTACAATTAGCATTACCATAGCTTCACTTCAGTGGCTTTCAATCTGTTTACAGTTTACAAAAAGCTTTTCCAACATAAAGATGTGAATCTTAGGGCGGAGAATTTACGAAAAGCAGTGAAAAAGCTGTTACCTTTGGGAGATCTCTTAAAGACCAGTCACAGATACTGCTGATCCATGGATCACAGACCACAAAGCATTTATTTCTCACTTGGGTCTACCATAATTTAAAAAATATCACTACAAAATGCTGATACAAAAAAGCAGACTTGGCTTGCTTTTATGTATGTAGAAAATACATATACACACAAAATAGAGATTGCTTTTCTTTTAATCATAGCAAAGTATTTAATTACTATGCATTAAAAATACACACTTTTTTCTAAGAAAAGAAAGAACACTGCCTTTGCCTTCATGTCCCACCAACCAGGAAATATAATGAAGTGGCTTCACCCTGAAAGAAAATTTGAAGGAGATTAAATGCCCGGAGGTAATCTCTTTCACAGAAAGAACTCAATCACTAGACAAATGACTGAAATATGCACTGCCTGTTTCTTCGTGGTAAGTTTTGCATTTTAAGCCAGCATTAGGATAATAAGCTAAAAATGAGGGAGTTGAGAATATCAAGACTGATCTGAGTCAGTGAGGAATGACGTTAATCAGCTGCATACCAATTGCACTCAATGTATAAAAGGAACCATATCTGCACCAGTTTAATTTCTTTTAAAAATATTCTCCTAGCTGAACCAAAGTAATCTGTAACACAAATGAATGATATTCTTTGGTTTGTTGTGAAAGCAAATAAATTATTCACAACACAAACATAGTAAAAGTAAAACACAGCAGCACCGTACCTGTAATACTGTTCCTGGGGTGGAAGTGCCCAAGTGATACTCAATGAATGAACTTTCCTGATTGGAACAACTGAAAACAAATAAATTTACTCAATATAAGTATACATGATCAGACATCAATAAGCAATTTAACATAACGCAGAAAGAATGGTTAAAAGCTACTCAGAACCACACAGAATTATTCTACACAGTATCTGGATCACAGAGGGAAAATATGAAGGTAGGTATTCAAAACATTTAAACAAATCTGTTTTACTTACCTCTGTAAAGCTTGTGAAATTCTGGTGTGTCAAAAGGCTGAGTCAGATGGCCAAAGCTGGGTTTGGGTAAGCCACTTAAAAGCAAAATTAAAGTGTGATGTTACTGGCAAGGATTCAAAGCTACGCTGAGATAACCACAAGACGCAAGCATCCCCAGCTCTGCTGTGACAGCCAGAAAATGGCCCTTAACCAGGAGCGCAGCCCAAGGCCCACCCAGCCCAAAGTGGAAGGGAACCTTGGCATTCGTTTGTGCTCTGCCCACGAAGCAGAGTAATTACCCAAGATTTAGATACCCCATCGACTCCTCCCTCTCCTCCTGTCCAAGGCGGCAACAATAAAAAGCTTGCTTTCCTCACAGGTGAAAGGAATGCCAAGCACAGTAAACAGCTTCCTGAGCTGGCTCTGGATTCACAGAATCCTGAGGGATTGTCTTGCGAGGAAGGAGGAACGAGAAGGATGGGTGTCAGGAGAGACAAACATGTCTCTGTACGGCATCAGACTTTCACAAGCACGTTTTCATGCACCAGAGAAATGAAAAATAAACATCTTGCAAAAGCAGAAAATTCAAGGGGAAACAAAATGCTCTTGAAGTTAGTAAAGCTTTTGCAGAACGCCCTTTTTAGACAACATATTGGAGGGAATTATAAAAAAAAGGATCAAGTTCTGACCAGTTGCCACCCTCAGGATGACACTTAACTTCAAGATATGGTGTTACCTTGCTGCTATTTGGTTTTGACACAAAGATCACAGAATGGTTTGGGTTGGAAGGGACCTTAAATATCATCTAAAGATAAACAATGTAAAATGATAATCTAGGTTTGAATGATTTCTCATAAAATCAAGGTATTGGCACATATTAAGCAAACCCTGCTGCAAGGTAGCACCACACAGCTTGCAGACTAAATAGCTGTTAAGCACAAGCAAAGGCTTCCTGAAATAATTAATGCCAGACTTTAACTTCCAAAGTTGCCTGGGTTTTTTCTGGATAAGAATGTTAATTAACAAATGTTAATTTCCTTAGTTTCTCTAGTAAGGGATTTTTTTTTAAAAAAACTGTCATTTAAAGAACAGATAATTTTATAATTTGTAATGCTTTTATACATCAAAAGTATCTTACTTATTTGGGATCTCAGAGAAGATTTCTGTCACCCACTTTTCCAATGTATCCAGTGTTTCTAATAAGGAGAGAAAAAAAAAAAGACAGACAGAAATGCAATTTCCTGAAGATCTAGGACAAATCCTTTATCTTATCTCCCCAGTTCAGTTATTCTAAAGAAGCTGCAAATCAGTGCATTTTAAAATAGCGAAGTTCTAAATTATAAGCGTCAAAGCTGTGGGTTTGAGCTAGTTCTTAATATTCACTGAACTGTATCTTTGGTCATAGCTCTGGTTTTGTATACAGTGCCGAAATCTCAGGCTGGTACAACTGGGATTTCAAGTTCAGTAGTATCTGGTGTGACTGTGAAAAGGAATTATTGATGCGGGGATCTACAAAATCCACACTACTCGCTGGACACATTCCACCACTCCAGAATATCCAGCACATACACACACACACACACCAGTGTTCACTCCCAAATGCAGTCCTGCAGTGCTAAGAATTTGTTCTCCCCATCCTCTTTTCTAAAGGAAATGTGTCAAGAACCAGAAGTTCAAGGGTTTTTAAAAAATGACTGATTGGAAATTGCTTGTTCAAGCAAGCATTCCGAATTCCCAAAGTGATGCTGTATATGCTAAACCAGAACAACAAAAAAGGCAGGACAGGGTGGGTGGGGGGAGTCACAGTTTCTCTTCTTTTAACAGAGACAGAAACTCAAAGTTAACCCAGCTGGCTTATCAGTTATCACAATTTTCTTCCCAGTCACTAGAAGACACGTTACAATCCATCACTACATAAATGATTATTCAAGAGGCATTCGATGCCCTAAACGATTTACAGTCTAGACAGAAAATAAAAAGCATAGGAGAAGAGAAGAATTACCACCTCTATTATTATCATCTCCATTTTACAGATGGGAATTTCAACCAGTTTTAGCATTCAAGAAAAGCCCTAAGCACAATCTAATTCAAATACACACAACTATTTATTTTCAATGCAGATCTCTACCATATGCTCAACTTCTGAGAAATTTATTTCTTTTATTCTCAGCAGAAACCCATAGGTCTGAAGTTCCTTGCTGAAATGAAATTCAATTCCATTTGCATAGAAATTTTCAGTCTACAGGGAAAAACCTTAGACACTCTAGTCTTCCTAGAGAAATGTGCTTTATTTTACAACCTCTTTTGAAAGAGCTTCAAATGGAACAGGACAACTGGGAGACCCAGTCTCAGTCTCCCCACCATTTTCTGCACAAGTTCACCGTTGATGGCAAAGAAACCAGCAGCATTCAGTCATTTGAGTGGTCTGACTCTACATTCCCACAGGATTCTTTTTTAAATGTATCTTTGAGATTTTACCTTCTGTGTTTTCTGGAATCTAGTCAACAATTTCAGTTAAAAGTTTCTCGAGAAGTAGTAGGATGACAGTAACACGATTGCTCAAGTCTTGTTTCATTTGGAAACCAGGCTAAAATCTACATACAAATACCTCCTGCAGGACTGGTCAATCCACTAAACCAGCTTGGGCTACAGCTGAACTGGTGCCAAAAGCACTTACACCACCAGCAGCAAGGAGTCTGTACTTAAGGAACAATTGATGTTACCTTTAGACTGGACGACTAAAGTCATATATTGAGCAGAGTAATGGCGCTGCCAGAAGTCCCTCAGTCTGGTGTAGGTATCTATATTATTCTTTTTAGGCTCATGTTTGAGTGTATCTGCATTACCTGTAAACGTTAAAAGATGGTTAGTTACCGAGACACTGGTTACATCAAGACCAGACAGACCAAGAATTTATTTTCCCACAACCAGATAGACCAAGAATTTATTTTCCTCCCTGGCACAGAATCTAGTCACGGTACACACGTTAAAAATACTTAACAGAAATTTGGAGTTAAAGGAATGTTAATGGAAATTCACTGTCTTCCGATTTCTAGTTCCTAGTATAAGGACAGTTGATATTTCTGTGACAAGGGAGGACAGAGTCCTCCTGCATTATCAGATCACCCATAGCTTGTGCTGCACAGCTCACTGGATGTTACCAGCTATTCCCTCATCAATGGAACTGGCAGAACAGGGGTGGAAAAGTGAGTGGAAAATACCATGTTCAGTGTTATGTCACTACAGAACTCCATAAAGATTATCCACATTTGAAAGCTGGCTAACTCTATTACCTGTCACACTGCAATTTACGTGCTCACCAGCACCACGTGGCTGAGGGAGCAAGGACTCTGTGTTGTCCAGGAGAGGAAGGACCAATTTCCCTTCAGCTCTACTCACACGGCTGTGAAGGTCTACTTTGGCAAGTTCAGTAGTGAATAACTTACTTTGAAAAGCCTCCTTAGACACAAATCCAGAAACACTTTATTCTTCCAGGAAATTGTAATAGCAAAATACAAGCTTAAGCAAGACAGACATGACTCAGAGCTTCACACTCACATTAACAAGAAGTTACATGATTATGCACCTAGGGCAATCTAACTTTAACATCAGCAAAAAGCAGCACCAGAATGAAATGTATCTTAAGAAACAGACAGCTGCTTTTGTACCCAAACATTTTACTGTAAAATGAAGAATTGCTCTAATACTTCTGAGCAAGGCTAGTGTTTGCTGTGACAAGATAGCTCATGGTAGTGCATCTTTTAAGTGATTAAAAGCATAAGCATTATCACCACATTGTAATATAAAGTCAGAACTTACCCCAAAAAAATTTCTTCATAGGATGTCCAGGCCTGGCAAGACTCCCAAATAACATTTCCTTTCTATTTGCATCAGAGGGTCTTGCTAGCTGATACTCTGTTAATTTAAAGAATTTGCAGTGGCATGCATCAAAATGCGAGGTCGTGTTCCCACAAATCAAAACAATGCAAAAACCAGTTTGTTAAACATAATGGGAACACAAGACTATCATTATTCCACAGGGTCAGACCCTGCAGAAAAGGCCAGAGAACAATAACAAACCTGCTCCTCCCATAACTTACCCAGAACAACTTCTGGCCTAACAATGAACTAAGAAATCGAAAGCTGAGCAAGTCAGTTTCCAAAAAACACAGTTTTACAATCAGTTTACATTGATCTAAACGTGGGATTCTGCCCAAATCAAGAATTCACCCTCTTGTACTGCATTTTCCAGCTCCTGTTTTCGCTGGTAATATGAAACACGCACAGCAGAGCTGTAAATTAATTCTTTTGGCTGCATTGCTCTGCAGCCAGTTTATCACACTGACATAATTTACTGGGCAGTGCATTACTACAGTGTCAATACACAGGCCGCCGTGGATCTGCACGAGGAAGGCAGGGCAACCGAAGGCATTAATTTGCGTAAGCTATTGAACCACACCTTAACTCAAAGACCAGTCCCTGTTTATATTGACATTTATCTAAATTCAAAGATCAAATTGGCCACTTTTCCTTGCCAGAAGACAGATGAAGACGAAGACTTAGAATAAATATTTGAATCAGTTGGTTTAGGTGCCATTAAAAATTTTTTTTTCTAAACCAGTGAATTTTTATAGGCAGTCTGGAGGTGTTCATTAACATATTAGAAATCAAGTGAACGCTCCACTCATTTCCACGCCTGGTTCTATTTCCTTCTCTGAAGCAATGTTGTAGTTATTAAGTTATTGTAAGAATAAGGAGACGAGAACAATCACCTCAACTTGTTGTATTAACTCCACATGGGACTGGAGGGCACTGGGGCTATGCTGGAGCTACAGGCATGTTGTTCACTGAAGAGCATCCACATGCTCATACAACTGCCCTACCAGTTACTGCCAAAACACTTAAAATTATTAATTTCTAACTCAAGAAACGAGATGGTAAACTCTCACAGTGACGGCATGACATTCAGTCTTTCTTCTGTAACAACCATTGACAGCCATGAAACTTAAATCAAAAAGTTTCATCTCTCTGTCAAGTTAGGTGAACTTGACTGAAGCACTCAGAAGGTTAAGTCCAGAATGGAATCCAATGAACTGTGTTACAAAATAGGCTTGCTTTCTTTTAGAAGATGGGCCAAATATATGAAAAAGATACTCGTACTTACCACTGTCTACAGCCTCAACTTCTCGGTCTATTGCATCCCTGATCATTAGCGGGTGAATAAAGAATTGTGCCCACCTACGAAACAGAAAAAAATCAGACTTTTCTCCAGTAACTATCAAGCCAGGGCAAAAAAACAGCAATTAAACCAAATAAATACTATTTCAGTTTACAACATTCCTTGTCTTACTATAAACTGTGTAATTCTTGACTACATTGTCTTAAGGAATGAGAAAACCTCGTTTTGTGACATCATCAAAAATCAAAGGGCAGGGCTTCCCTGCTCCATACAGTGGGAATGAGTAAGTAGGATACAGTAGGATATGATACTAAAGGGTGCAGGATTATCTGGCTTCACATCTTACAAATGATCATACCAGATCAGAGAAGAGACCCATGTAGTCTGGTTCCTGGCTCTAACAGGGACCAGTACCAGATGCTTCAGAGCAAATTCTCGGTTGCTCATTAGGAACAACATGACCACAGGGAAAGCTTCTTCCTAACTCCAGGCAATAAATTATTGATTTATGTCTTGAAACATTCAAGTTTTTATATCCGTTACGATTTTATTATCTACTCTAACAGTCAGTGTTGTCATCCAGATTCAGAGAGTAGAGCAATGGAAAGGGACAGATCTGCAGTGAATGGAGCCTCTGCAGAAGGCTGCCAGAGAATTAATATTTCTATTTTATTTGTTGAGGTTTTTTAATGATGCACTGAACTGGTCGAAGCAACAGATTAACAGTAATATATTGCTGACAGAGTATTAGGAGCCATTAAGCTAAAGACTACTGAAAAGTGATGCCCTTCAATTTCTTGATCCACAAATGCTTGAATGAGCAGAAATCATTAGCAGCCATGTATCTTCTTTGTATCAGATGCTGTTCTACAGAGCTCCTAATTTTTGTTGCTTCCCCTCCATTATGTGACATGTTGTGACAGACTGCAATTGTAGTTTTGATTCCTTCACACTTCAAAATATCAAAAAAACAAACTAGATTAATGTGCAAATGAAAGCTGCATTTGGCTCAGTAAAGTAAAATTTAGGCAATACTTGGTAAAATGTGCAAACACTTGTTCTTGGCATCAGTACAGGAATGCATTTTGATCACAGTAAATTTGCAGTGGAGTCTACTCGCCTCCTGAGATATTCCAGAGCATCAAGAATACGGAGCAGTCATGCTCCCATGAACGAGTAATTTCTTCCCACTGAAGGAAACCAGGCCAACAGGTGGAGTTCTCTTGTCCCAACATATCCCACAGCACAAATGAGCAAGTTAAATACTTTCTGGCAAAAGCTACATACTTCACTGCATAACCTGGACTGGGTGAAATGTACCCTTCTGAGGCACACACGGTACCATAACTTTCAAGGCTGCCCTCTGCCCACCATGATGGATTAGATTTGGAAACATAAAAAACCCCAAAAAATAAAGAGAAAAGGCACTAACTCTATCAAGACAGATACTTCAAAAGATGAGTCATGGGGATTCTGGGAGCAATTCCCCTCTGAACAGTCTTCACATTGTCCAAGACTTTTCCTGTCGTCAATGCTACTAGTTTAAAGGTGCTAAAAAAAATCAAAAAGCTCCATGCGTTAAGACTTACATATGGATCCTATGTAATGACAGAGTGGCTACACCGGCATTATCTCAAAAAACACCAACACACACAAATCGAAATTTTATTTCCTTATACTCAGTGCCCACTGTTGTAGTGCAGGTACCTATGGAAGTTCAGCAACAGCCTTAATCACTCCAAAGTGAACTGAACAGCTACACCCAAGCTTCTCAGGTATACACAAACCTAATCATTAACACCTCTTCACCATTTATATGAAGTTACCTATCCAGTGCTTCTTTGAAGTACTTCCTCTGCACATCAAACTGGAAGACCGTCCGCTCGCAGTCGGTTGAAGCATTGTCACTGCCCCCGTGTTTCTTCAAAAACGCATCAAACCCGTTCTCATCTGGGTACTTCAAACTGCCCATAAAAACCACTGGAACAAAAATCAGCATAATTACCAAGATGACATTCATTTGTTACTCCTAATTGCAGCTACAGCACCTCTTCTTCGGCGCAGCGTTACCTACAACCGACCCACAGCTCACAGGGAGAGGTTAAGTGATAAATAGCGACAGGCTGTGGATTCTGCCTTCAGCAGAAGGCCCAGACAGACTGGAAGCATCAGGGCCTTTCTAGGCAGGCTTGGCCTCAATCAGTCAAGAGTAGTATTTTCAGAAATGCCTTGTGGTTCCTGTGCCTTTATTACTAATTCATTTTCCTTTACTAGAGAGATAAAGGTCTGTAATTCCAGTCTGGTTTATAAAACCATCAGTAATGTGCTTCCCCGCCACGTTCAATGGTTAACTGAAAAGTGTACCTTAATGCACAGCCTGACAAAGAGTATGAGGTGCTTTCTCCCACAGCAAAAGTTCCTCACTAAATCAGTAATTTTATAAAAAAACAAACTTATTTAACTGAGGAAAATAAATTCTGGGGTAGCTGAAACGATACTAAAATATTACAGAGATCCAGAGCTAGACAGGACTGATTTTGCACTGAGGCTGAGGAAGATGCAAGGGGAGCAGATACATACTATGTTCCAGGAAGTGCGCTAATCCAGGCAGATCTTCGGGATCAGAGAAGCTGCCAACTGCAACGCAGAGGGCTGCTGCAGACTAGAGAAAATACAATGCTCTCATTAAAAGCTGCTTCAAAAAACACTTCAGGAAAATGCCAGAAATGTAAGGCAAATCAATCATGACACGCATAATAAAAAAAAAATCTAGTCTGAATGCCTAATCACAAGGTTTCAGACCACAAAAAAAAGTTCACGATGTATTCTTCCACCCTACAGCTTTAAGTACATACCTGCTTTTCTGTACAGCCTCTCTTTCTTGTCTCTTCCTTTTCAGCTAGCTCTTCTAATTCACTGTCATCAGGATCATTGAAGTCCTCATTATCTCCATCGTTGTCCTCATCCTCATCCTCCTCATCACAGTCCTCATCATCAAAACCTTCTCTGCCATCTTCAATCTCAGCTCCAGAGTCGTCATCTTCATCACTTTCCTCTTCAGATTCACCATCGTCTTCCTCCTCCTCTTCCTCCGAAGATAAAGCAGCTGGGGCGCCATCCAAATAATTCAAATCCGAAATCAAAAGTGCACATAAGCCATTTTGCAGTTTGATATACCTGAAAGAATAATTATTTGCAATGAATAGGCTCATTTCCCAAATGTGCATTTTCAGAACAGCAAACAAAAAAAATCTCTATTTCCTATGAGTTCCGTGCTCTTCAACTGAGATTTCCTAATGAAAATGTAATGGTAGCTGAGAAGGTGAGCAGGTTATAGCAGGAAATTAAAAACACTCTTCTGCTATTTAACAGCTACAAGGATAAGAAAGAAGCACTTCAAGGTAGTAGTAGAAGCTCTCTGTAAGTTCAGGGGTACAGAATAAGGGCTTCCTTTCTCTGTGTACAGTATTTAAAGTACTAGCACTCACTTAGAGAAAACCTCATGTACTGAGAGCAGGCAAATGCAAACTTCAATAGCCTGTCATGCTTGTCAGGCTCTTGGAAACATATGTTATGTGACAGAGTTAAGATCTTAAGTCTGCTGCTAAACAGGCCCCAGAGACTCCCTTTGATTTGATTTGATCAATGCTTTCTATGAAATGAGGTTTGCAGACATAGCAGGCATGTGTTAGAAAGGAGAGATCTCCTCTGCAGGCCACAGTGGGTTGGGTGGGCTGCTACCAAGAAGCAATACAGAGTTCTGTGTGTGTGCATACATACATACATATATTTTTTCCATATGTGTGTGCAAAGATATATATATATACACACACACATATCTAAAACTGCACAAGTCACCTGCTCCGCACCATTCCACAACTTTTAGGCTGAGGAATGCAAGCATCAATGCTCTGCACTGTAAGATCTCTCAGTGGTATCAGTTTTATATCAGAGCAGGAACAGATAGTCACAATTTGTCAAATTAGCCAAGGCATCCCCCTGCAGGAGCTCACATTGGCTGTTACACCAGCTGGGGAAAGGAAGGAATGCTGGATCCAGAAAATACCTGTTTCAACCTATGCATTAGTGTGATATAGACAGGTGGTACCTGATCCAGAGAAAAAAAAACACAAAACAAAACACCAAACTACTATAAAACAAGCTCACAGTTACATCCCACATCCCAAGAAGAATCTGAGTTACAGAGCAAGTTTCTACCAGATGAGAACTCTGTGCTGTGGCCACTGTTATAAGTCGGTCGCAGAAATTTCAAAGTAGCTTTCCTGCTCAAGCTACACAGTACCCAAAAACACCCCCCAAAAGGCCTGTTGTACATTTTCCAGCTCCACCGCTCCCATTGTTTCTCACAACTTTCATTCATGGTTATCACTAAGTAATCATAATGTTAGCCAACAATAAAAGCATGTGTTATTATCAGTATTCCAATTCAAAATACAAAGTCAATGCAAGTTTTGCTTTATACTAGAGCTGCAGCCCACCTGCTATGGCTCTGCAAACCACAGGTCAGCTTGGAAAAAGACTACTCAGAGTACTTCTCTCACAACTGAATTTCACGGGCACGTATTTGGAGAAAAGGGGCAAAGGGGGTATTGGGAAAAGAGTCAAACAGCTCTGAGACAAAGGAAAAAGCCACTCTTCCTGAATTACCAAGTCTGAGAAAAGTTGGGAAACAAACATTTAATAGTTGTGCTACGTTTATGAATTATGACCACTCATCCAACAGGAACGGATGGCATGTACCCAGGGTTTCATGCCCAGTAACACTCCGGTTTCGCTTGCTGCGGGACCGCTGAGCTGTACAAATTTGTTCCAGTCAAAAGCACGAGCGGATTTTTGCTCATTCGAACTACAGCACATAGCATCTCAGCTGCAGAGATGCTGTGACTGACTGTAGGAGGTACAGACAGCACTAGAGCCACACTCTTGCCCGAGTACAACGTCTATCAGCCAGGCATTCTGAAAGCCTGTTTGCACCATATAGACGTGCATTATGCAGCTGGGGCACTTCTGAATGCACAACAGGGGTCCTCAAACCAGATACGCTGTACACTTGGGTGCTTCAGCCTCTGGGGAGCAAGAGCCCCAGGCAGTGACAAGCCAGCCTTGCTACAGCACGCCTTGTCACGCAACCGCCACCTTCTTCACCTCTGCGTGCAATTGTCCTCTTCGGGTTTTCACAGCCCATAAAGAACAGGGGCTTCTCGGTGATCAATAGACAGTCACAGAAAACAGAATCTAAAATAGTGCTGTTCTCCCAGAAGCACAATTTGCCACAAGGCTGTTTAGCCAGGAGTATCCAGCAGCTGTTGTTGATCCTTTCCACACACCTCCGTTGAACTAATGGAGCAGGTAACACTAATTTTACGTTACTCATCTTGTGGGTCTTGCACACTAGGACAGAACCCATCCAGGAGCAAAGGCAACAACTGAACTGAGCTGCTGCTGAAGGCGATCAGATTTCGCTTCAGGAGAATGCAGAACAGTTGAGGTTATACTGAGCAAAGGCACCAACTGACACAGGTGTTCTTTACTTTTTCCATGTTTCAGCCCAATGGAAAAGGACAAACGTAATCAATAGGTACACATCGATTAGTATGGAAAATACAGTACAAAGAAATGCAATCACGTAACATAGAAGCAGAAGTATAGTCCAAATGCTTTTTTGAAGGACTGTCCAGGGATTGATACAAATAAGGTTTAAATTTAAAATTAAACTCTTATTGTTTAAACATTGTGGATAAGTTTAAACAGGATTCTTCTCGAAGTTTTTTCTTATATCAATGATAACTATTTAGCAGTTAAGTCAGTACTGAAATAGTATCAATGCATAGTAAACACTTGGAGGAATGTTTTAATTTTCCAGATTATCCAAAACAAGCAATACAAGCCCATAAACCACCATATATGGATGAATTTACACGTAACATACATTTTGGTAAAGGTAACTACCCACTTACAAAACCAGCTTTAATTATGACAGCCATTTTTGTCCCAACAAGCTCCCTTTTGAAAATACATTCTGCAATCTCTGTCAGAATTCTTTTGGTTTTACGATCACTGTATTTGAAAAGATAAAATACAACATTTTCCACTGAGGCTGATGTCACCAGACAGACACATTAAGACCCCTGTGACTGGTCTGCAGGGTACGTCACCACCGATGCACGAACAGGGGAGAAAGGGCACGTGCATCGCCAAACCACCTGCCACTACATCTCCTTCGGAAGTCTGGTGTAGAGGGAACGGGCACAGGGACACTTTACTTTCAGCCACACTGACATTCTCCCTCCTAAGGGCAACGTTTGTCCTGTGCATGGCTCACATCCCACACATGGAGATCAGTCTGAAAAGATCTGACTCTGTGCTTTCAACTGAAAAAAAACCAAAAACCTGTTTGAGCAGGAAGAGTTGGGTTTCTGGAAGATTTTGCTATTAATTTATGTTATGCTATAAGCAAACCCACTCTCCAATTCTTTAAATTCAAAGGAGATTGCTGAGCCTCCAAACAGATAGCCAGTGACAGTTCTCAGTGGATTTCCCAAGCATCATCGCTGTGCTGCTTCAGGTAGCAAAGGAAAGACCAGCCTCCTGCGCAGTAGCACGGGTAAGAACGCCAGCAGGAGCAGCAGGCAGAGATCCAGAGGAAGCAGCCAAGAAGTAGGGCAAGAAGGCAGGGAGCAAATTTCTCCCTAGGCCAATGGGCACAGTCCTCTTCGCGCAGCCAGCGGGGAATTTCACTGTCAACCAATGTCACTACAAATCCAAAATTCAGTTCCAGGCTTAGACAGATTCTTCACTGGCTGCACAGATTAGACATCGTGAAAAGAAAAGATTTTAAAAAACATCTCTAACAAAGGCTCAATAATCTTCTGCCTAACAGAAAGAAGTGGTAACAGCACCCCTTCAAGAATGACTCCTTACAGCATACAAAGAGCTCAACCCGCCGCTGGAGTTCTCAGATGAGGCTCTCACTGCGAGAAGGGCCACAGACACTGTGGGGCTGTGCTCAAGGAAGGTGATTTTTTTTTTTTAGCATCGTTTTCAGGGGTATTACTCAGACATATGTAAGGGAAAACACAGTAAAATGGCAGTGTAAAAGTAACTTTTGCCTCAACTCAGACATATTAAAAATCACAGTATCATAGAATATGCTGAGTTGGAAGGGACTCATCAAGATCGAGTCCAACTCCTGTCCCTGTGTAGGGCATCCCAAGAATCACACCATGTGCCTGAGAGCATCATCCAAACACCTCTTGAACTCAAGCAGGCTTGGTGCTGCAATCGCTTCCCAGGGGAGCTTGTTCCACTTCTCAACCGCTCTCTCGGTGAAGAACTTTTTCCTGATATCCAACCTAAACCTCCCCCGGTTCAGCTTTCTGTTATTTCCCCGAGTCCTGTCATTGGCCACAGGAGTGAAGATATCGGTACCTGGCCCATCTCTTCCCCTCGTGAGGAAGCAGTAGACTGCAATGAGGTCACCTCTCAAGTCTCCTCTTCTCTAAACTGAACAATCCAAGTTTGCATCTAAACTTGGAAGCTCATCTAAAACAGGAAGAGTAGCCAGACTTTTCAAGTCGGTATCTGCTCTTAGACACTATAACCTCATTTCACTTCAGCCAAACACTTTNCGAAACTGCGCATGCGGCGCCGCCGGCAGCCCCCGCCCCGCCGCGACCCCGGCAGCTTCCGCCGTACGAGGAAGTAGCGGTGACGTTTGAGACCAATCAGCGTCCGCCGCAGTGCCAGGTGGGGAAAGCGGGGCGAGCGCAGGCCGGCATTTGGTCGGAGGGCGCCTCTGAGGGAGGGAATGCTGGTGGCGTGGGCGGAAACCACAGAGAGAGGCAGGGAAAGGCGGCTCGGGTCAGAAACCA
>VWZK01006935.1:1839357-1877840 GCA_013396935.1 Baryphthengus martii
TTGGGTCGAGCCAAGCGCACTGAATTCCAGACCGAAACTCGGCACGAAGAAACGGGCTCGGAGGTGTTTTTGTCCCTCCTCTCACAGTATTTTTAGTAGCTCGAGTTTGTACTCGTGGCTATTTAACGGGGAAAAAAAATACTTTCGTTTTGGTACGGTCTAGTCTTTTCAGTTCAGTAGGTCTCAGCATTTCCCAATTAGCGAATACACTTCTTACCCCCCATGAAAGTGCATTAATTTCACATCTTGACAATAGGGATGCTGCTTTTCCTCTTGTCTTAAATTTCTCAGGCTCTCAGAAGTTGGCATTTCCAAAGGGCGTGCCTTGCCCAGATCCTTCCTAAGGCTTTGCGAGCCGTTGGGAAGCTTGCCATTGCACTTACCACGTCCCTTTTGCATTGTTCCACACCTGCGGAGTTTTCTGCTCTCCCTGTAATACCCGCGCTCAGTTATTTTGTGCATGAAGTCTCTGCTGACTGCAGAAGAGATGATGAAAGCAAGCGTGAGGGATCGGAGGCAAATACAAATGAGGGGGGCTGGCTGAGAAACAGGGATGGTAATTTAGACTGGATGTCTAAATACCTGATATTTTAGTGCTTTATTTCTCCACAAGATGGAAACCAAGACCCATCTCTAGCCCCCAGCCTCCTGTATGGCTTTTACTGGAGCACTGCACGCACAGTCCTGTATTGTACCAGCAGTAGAGAGAAGCTTGTGAAGAGCAGTCACTTCCCTTTCACATTCTAGCACCCTTTTTTTCATCTTGTAACCATACTGTTTTATCAACACTCCTATCCTAGGTCCCTGCCAGTCAAATGGAAAGCTCTATACAAGACTGCATCAAGAACTTTGGGTTTATCTTCCAGGCAAGCAAGTTCGTTCTTGCTCGGACAAATTATTGTCTTGCATTTTGCCATCACCTCTTGCAAGTTAATACAAGTAACGATGACTAGTAACTTACCGGTGATTCTGAAATCAGCTGCCCGCCACTTAAGGCAAAAGGCTTTTTCTATACTCATTCACAGCTTTTAATGCAAACTAAGATGTGTATGAGATACATAAAATATATATTAAGGGAGAGATGGGTCAATTGCCTGTGATAAATTAACTCCTTCTTTGAAATAAACTCTGCAGGATTTCTGCACCAAATACCAGGTTTCTCATCTGTGCAATAAATAAAGGGCTGGGTAGAATGCTGAAATGTCTTTTCCAGTACTGCCATCCATGTAGCTACTTGCTGACTTGGGTTGTAAAGAAACAACTCTGCCCATCCTAGCTTGAAGGAATGTACTTGTATTATTAAAAAAAACCCAAACCACCAAAAAAAACCAACAGCAGCAAAAAACCGCAACCAACCAACCAACCAACCAACCCCACACCTGATTTGATGGGAACAGAGTGATACACAATTATATATTGGGTGGAAAAGGGAAAGGTCTTTTTGCTAGGAGAAAAAAGAAAAAAAAAGTCAATAAACCAAAAGAATTGATATTCCATTTCTGCTGAATCCATTTTCTTTTACCATCAAGTTGCTGAGCTGAAAAATCATTATGGCACTGAATTATATCTGCACAGCTCAGAAATCATCGCTTCCTGCTGGGGAAGGGTTTATTTCTTTTTGCTAGTTACACAAGTTGCCCTAAAACCCACTTCTGCTACAATCAGAATGCTGCACTGCACATTTATTGGCCATAGAATTTTTCTTTTTCTTTGCTCTGTTTTAAATCTGCATAGTGATTCCTGATTGCTGGGCTCAAGGATCATCAATCACCCTGTCACGAAAAGATCGATGTAATTTGATGTATTTTTAAAGTATTAAGATACCCTGATTATAGAGGCAGACGATTGCCTAACGTGCTAGTAACGCAGCTCAGACACGCTCTCTGGCCACACCCAGTGACTACATTTCTCTTTATTTTGCAGTTTCAGGGGTTTAGATACAACAACCACATTCCTAGCACTGCACAAATCACACTTTCAGGACCGGATCACACACACCCAAAATACGTCACAGGAAGGATTTCTGAAAGCAACACGCAAACGAACGAAAGGATCAAGCCTTTAGCACAGCGAGCTCAGACAATGTCAAAGTAGTCGTGTTCTTCTCCAGGGTATTGTACTTTTTTTCCTTAGAACTATTCCACTTCGAGACGTAACAGAACAAATTTACAAAAGTATTTGCCAGTGTCATGATCCCGCAAATGACAGTGCAGTTGGCAGGTACTTGACTCCACTTTCTGACATCGGAAAGTCTCCTCACTCAGAGGAGTTCACAGGCCTAAGGTAAAGCTGTAGAACTTTTCCCAAGTTTCACCCTATGACAGCAAGCTCCATTTCCACCTAATTTACATTTACAGACACAACTTGCCACCACTGTTTGGAGCTGTGATGGCAAAGGTGCGCGGTGTAGGTAACGTCACTGACCTCCAAAAGCAGTTCCTCCAGGTATTTCAGAGAAATACAAGCTCTGCGTGTGGCTAAGGCACACCCAGTTCTACACACTGATGCAGAAGTTCTGAGATGTTGGAAGTGTAAGAATATTTTAGATGTTAAGCATTAAAAATTGTCCCTCCTTCCAAAGGATGACGCAACAAAACATCCATAGAATAACTCTTAACAGGACGTCTTTGCCATTTTTCATTTGCAGTTAATGTTTTATTAATCGAGCTTCCTTTTTTTTAATTCTACTTTGTGGTTGAACCTGAAACCAGAAAAACTATCCCTGCAGACGCACAAAATTTAAAAAAATAAACCAACGATGAAAACCTATTAATGTTGGCACTAATGCGTGCCAGCACTTGCATTTTGGCTCCTGATATTTTTATCTTTCTGAGGCAGTGCTGTTCCAAGTTATACATGTCAGATTTTGCCTCCAACTCAGCTTGCAGCAGCCAACTCCTCCTGTCCTTCGTCCTGCAACAAATCCACCATTAAGCCGTTGATCAGAGCAGATCCAAAGCTGGTGACCCTCCCAGCAGTGGTGACTGTGGAGAAGGCTGCAGTCAAGGGCAGCCCCTGGAAGGGCTCTTGCTCCTTCACCCAGCACCAGCCCAGAGCACAGGGAAACACAGGTAACAGCTGCAAGGCTGCCTCCTCCTCCCTTGCCTTGCAGCTCTGATTCCTCCATGTGCTCTTCCTCTCTTGAGATGTTTGACACAAAAATCCATCCCTTTTTCCTCTTCGCTCTCTAGAGAACCTCAAACTGTAAGACAGAAATGCACTGCTTTCTGCTCCGTCGTATAGAAAAACTGAGGGCCATGTGTAGAGGACAGCAACAATGATTCTCAAAATATCAGGGGAGTGATTTGAATTTTTTCTTTTTTTTTTTAAATCATTTTCTTTCTTTATGAGAATATTCTTCCCTCTTTCTTTGAGGTCTGTTCTAACTGGTTTTTATGTTTCCTGCTGTTCTTGACAAAAAAAACCTCTCCCTGCAGTAGATGAGTTTGTAATTAAAAATGCAACATTCTGTGCAGAAATAACATTTGCAACACTATACAATTCTTTTTCTTCAGTGTAACTCACATTGACACTAGGTGCACTTACAATATTTATTCAGATTTTTGTTTTTTAAATTATTGGATGAGGAAATATATATGAAATGAACACTCCAGCACATTAAACAAACATACCAGTTTCCTACAACAGACTTCTGCCTTTGGACTACAGGATAATGCACCACCACAAATGGAAAGATTAGATTTAGTCAGGAGAGGAGAAGGACATTTCTCGGTGAGGAGGGTCACTAGCACGAGCAGTTCTGCTGCGAAGGGGGTGGGTTGTCTGTGAGTCGCATGCTCCTTCCAGAAGTGCCCCTGGAAGGGTCTGACTCCATGCTCTCCGACATCTTTTCACAGATTATATCCACGAGACGCTCAAACACCTGTCTTACATTGATGTTCTCTTTGGCACTAGCTTCAAAATAGTCAAAACCTGTGAGGAAAAAGTGAAAAAAAAAAATCAATAGAGACTGATGA
Organism: Baryphthengus martii; assembly: GCA_013396935.1. Classification (NCBI taxonomy): domain Eukaryota; kingdom Metazoa; phylum Chordata; class Aves; order Coraciiformes; family Momotidae; genus Baryphthengus; species Baryphthengus martii. The sequence continues at coordinate 1,843,335 of VWZK01006935.1, forward strand.
TAATGGAGATGTTTTTAAAAATACTAACCTTTTCTTTTTTGAGAATTCACCTAAAGAAAACAAGACATTAGATGATTCTTAAGTTCAGCTGATTCCCACAATCTCAGAATACTGAGCAGAAATACTTCTAAAATTTATCGAGCATCAGTAAGAGTCAAAGGTATAAATGGTTCCCTACCACGGCTCTGATAAAAACATCTGCAGAGCTGAACAAACTCAGGCCAAGGGAATTGAATTCTCCCAAACCACTAGTTGGTGATGTACGGAGGGACCTTTCTGCGCGACAGGGCCAGGCTTACTCTGCAAACCACTACTGCGGCCTGGCAAGAGCAGAGACCAGAAAGAGAAGCAAGATCACGGTTGTATTCCTTCTGTGGACCAACTTCTGCACTTGTGAGGAAAACGCTCCACGATGTTGGTTCTGTTTTTCCCATTCTTTGATGAGGCAGAAACAGCACATGTCACGACAGAGCACCCGTCCTGACCAGAGCTCCTCAGCACTGCTCAATTACAAATGCTGTCGAGTGCCTTCTCCAGAGTAATTTCAGTGTCCGGTCGCCAGCTCCGAGCTGCAGTGATGAGTACGGATTCTCAAACGCCAACCCCTTCTGATTAAAAAAAAAACCAAACAGCCAGGCTGGATTTACACCAAGGTGGGGACGACTCAGACAGCTCTTGCTGCTGCCTCCCGTTGACGGGCTGCGCTACGCAGGAACCAGGCTGCTCACAGACCAGCCTGGACCCTGCGCCTCAGTCAGCAGAAACGCGCTGAACTGTGAAGCATTTCTTTCTCGTTCTAGCCCCAGGGGCCTCAAAGGCCAACCACCGCTTACAATGGCTGTTGCTTCTCTTCTGCCAGGTTATTATATTGCCAACAGTGAGAGCTAAAGCACCACAGAGAGTTTATTTTGCACTGAGCTCCATTCCATTGTGCCTCATCCGCGGGCCATTCTGCATCGCTTCGGTTTTCTTTGATTCTGCCACAAGCAAAGAGATAGATAAGTCGTCTTAACTGATTAGTCTGCCGCTACTGGTAGTCTGAGTCACCCTGATGCTTCAGATAGCAAGTAGGTATCTGTCCCATTCCAACCCTTTTCAAAAATCATGTGACAGCGGGTGACGTGAGGGTGGAGATGTTTGCCTTCTTACGAAATCAGGACGGCTGGGTTCTGTCTGCCCCGCTTGCCGTCTTTGATGAGGATTTAAAATTTATATGAAAGGCACAAGAAATCATAGAACTGAACTGAGGTATTTGTCAGTCCAGCTTCTGCTGTGGCTGAATCTGTTTTGGTTTAGTTCACATTTGGGCCAGGAACAATTTCTTAATCTGATTAGGAAGTGATTTCGATGATGTTAATGTCACTATACAAGCTCAGGGAAACAGGCTGAAGGATAACCTCTATGGGACTCATGCTGATGAAAGCCAGCAGTTTAAGCAGTCGATTGTCAGTTAAAGAGATTTCTCCCACCTAACACAGTCAGTAATTACAGGTAATGCTGTACACATTAGCACAGTTAATATAAGGTAAAACTGACCAATAAAACCAGATATATTTTTCAACCCTTTTAAAAAGAGCATTTAGTATTTTGGGAGGCTAGGGAAGAGGAGGAGTGGGACAGCACTCTGCAAAGCCACAGTCAGCTTTTGGTTTGCTTTGCACGGGAGAAGGTTTCTCCAGGGTGAGCTGGGCAAGCGTGAGGACAGGTCAGGGGCAGAACTGGGGATTCTTCAGCAGAACAGTCTCCTGCTGCGGGACTCAGTTGCCATGGTAACCCGGTGTGCCTGTGTGTTCTGAAGTTCCCATACATAAAAGATTCAGACGCTAGATGCAAAGTTTGTATTTAAACAAACAGATGAATTGGGAGGAGGGGGCAGGGCTGGGAGTTAGAAGTCCAAATAGGAGTGGGCGTTCCAGTACAACTCTCAATTTGTTGTTACATTGTTCTGGACAAATTTTCAATTACTAACAGTGTAATTACTCTTGCAAAATCCGTGGGCACATACGCATTCAAAACAGTTTTGAGAGTCTGTAAGCCAGAACTGGGTTTATTCACATGCATATTTTCAAAAGCAAATTAAATTCTGATTTGTAAAAAAGAGCCCATAACTGATTTTGCAACCTACTCATGTCTTTGTTTGCTTTGCTAGTCCTTCCTATAAAGAATTACTATTACAATAATAATAAAGATGGGAAATTAGAGAGTTTAGTTTGATATTTCCTCATTATTTGTTTATGATGGCAGTGCCTCAAAGCTCCTGTCATGAATAGGACCCCTTTGTGCTTAACATACGTAGCATTTACATTTGAAGGCTCTAAATCTGCAGGCCTTTGCAGACATGTCATTTTTTTTTTTTTTTCCATGAAACATGAAAAAAGAATCTGATCGCTCTTAACTCTTTGAAATAGTGACCATCTTTTTGTTTATATCACACAGGTCCCTGTCACAAAGCGATGCTTTATACTCACCTATGAGCAGGACTTCTATAACTTCCTTTCATTAATAAAAAAAACCCCAAACCAACAATAACAAACTCCCCAAGTAATAAATAATCATATTCTAAGTTTTAACCATAATTGGCAATTTGATCAAGGTCACACTTTAACCTACAACAACATATGCAGTGTGTAGTGGAACTCCTGTACCCCTACTTTAACAATATATTGTGCACACACACCCCCAATTACTGCTTAAGAACTGAAGACAACATAAGATTTTATAAATTGAGGATGTTGGTGATTCTTTTGGATCTGGTAAGAATCTCTACTCTTCTAAGCTAAACAAATATTTAGAGTATGCCCACTCTAAGGATCACCACTGTGAACTGAGTTATATTGTAACAGGACTTACTTGCCACTATAAATTCTTTAAAAGATGTCAGTCTTGTTAAATCTTAACACAGTAGTCCTCATTTCATATTACAAAGATCAAATATGATATAATACATAGCACAAAAAATGATAAACAGATGAGAAATAAGGATGAATTTCTTTTGCTGTTCATTCTAAAATTTTCATTGCAATCTCAGCTTCCTCTCAATAGACCTGTTTTGCTTTTTCTATCCCACATGAGTAACATACTGTCATTCCCCTACCTGGACAGAGAAGCTTGGTACATTTTTAAGGTTGATGTTACTCAGTTCTACAGTTCTGATGTTTAAACTTCTCTGTTCTTCACCAAAATGAAAAAAAAAAAAAAAATAAAAAAAAAAAATCAATGTTTGCATTCTGAAAATGACTATATGGTACTTGGAGAACTAGAGATGAAATTACACTTGGAGAACTGGAGGCGGAATTGTGCTTCTGAAAACTTCTCTTTTCATTTTGCTGGGCTAGTAAAAGCTTTTCTCTCCAGACAAACTTTTTCTTCCTTACATCCTTAGATATTGACTTTACAGATAGAGCAACACCACAAGAAGTTAGTCTTCAGCACTAAGCAAGTAAAATATGGATCAGGAATATATTACATGTCTCAGCTGTGATACTGTTACTTAAGTATTACCGCTGGGAGGACTTTTTAGTGTACAAATTAAAAGAACCACAGTATAAAGAAGCAGTGGGAAAAGACAGAAAGAAAAGCTTTGACATGTACCTAGCTGATCAGCCAGAAGTTTCCCCTTCTCCACTGGAACAATCCTTTCATCCTCCATGTCACACTTGTTTCCAACCAGGATTACTTGTGCATTGTCCCAGGAGTAAGTCTTGATTTGCGTAGCCCTACAGCAGGTCCAAAAAGATTGTTACTTTCCATCAGCCGTGCCAAAATACAGTCATACATTAAGTATGAAAACAAGTACCATTAATGACAATATCAACATCTCAAGGTTGTATGTGGGTTAAAAGACAAATAAAGCAAGAATACGGACTATGTCATTTATAGCACCATTCTATTTCACTACTCTAACTTTGTGTGACAATAAAGTTTCTTGTTAAGACTTTGCACGTGTTTTACAGATCACGAGATCCAGGCAAAAAGCCGAATGGAACAATTTGTGAAGTTTAAGGACAGAAAAGCATTCTTCTAAAGCTTCTTTTCCTTTGGCTGTAATCTGTCAGAGAAATGACAATCAATGGCACCACTTAAGGATACTGTCCCTAGAGAGAAAGCCGTAGAACAGATACACACTTCACACTAGTTCTACAACTTCTAGTAAAAAAAATAACAACGATAATTCAGAGTAGACAAAAAAAAAAAAAAAAAAGCTCATTTGCTGCAGCACATTTGCTTCAGAGTTTCAGTATCACCGTAAGGAATTGTGTTTTGAGTGTCAAACAGATGGAAGCATCAAGTCATTTTTGCTTAAACAGGAAAACTGATTCACAGAGACTGAAGATTGCACAGAAACATGGAAACAACTGCTCAAGAGAAACAGAAAATTACCAAATTGGGAAGACGGGGGATCAAGGTAAGGTTCTGGGAGCTAATATTTGAAGCCAGGAAGATTAAGTGATACCTAAAGCAGGAAACAGCAGATGCAATGACAGACGGCAAGTATCAGACAAATGCTCACTTCAGTGACAGGGGGATCAAGTGGATGGGAGCTTAAAGAGGAGCACTGGGATGAACTTACAGCCTCTAAAGCTCTCTGTGGCTCATATGCTGAAACTGGAGTGGAGCTCATTGTGGATCCCAGGAGCCTGATCTTACATTTGGCCTCTTTATAGTTTCTCTGACAAAGCAGAAGATTTCTTTTTTTCCTTCTTTCTGTTTATTCTGAGGGACCAGTCCTTTCCTACCATCCTCAGTGAGGTGTCACAGAGCCAGCAGCAGAACAGTACTAGCTTGGCAGCATTTTCACCCATTTTTTCAGACTGGCCAGACTTTTTATTTTCATCAAGCTAGCTCTATCTTTTAAGACTCTCTCCTTCCCAAAGGTAATTAGGCTGCTGTACCACAAGCGATACACTCCTTCCCTCCTTCAGCCCTCCTCCAGTTCCTAACTCACTCTTTCTCCATACTCACCACCCCGACACTACCATTTGAGGCAAACCTGCCGCTTCCCAGGAGCGCCAGGAGTCCCCTCAGATTTTAACTTCTGTTTAGTTTGTTTGAACTCCCTTAAAAATAAAGCACTGGATTCCTTCTCTTTTGAATTAGCAGCAGCCTGCAGCTCTGATCTACTAATGATAATTTTTAATGAGTTTGAGTTGCTTACTGGCCTTTTCCATGGAAAGCAGCCAGTCATGTTACCTCACAGATATTTATGAAAAAGGGGCTCATTTCACTGTGCAGCAGCCTTTCAACAGCAGCCTGTTTGGATTGCACTAGAAAACATAAACCTAAACCAAGCCCACTGCACAAGCTCAGACCCATACTGCAAGATGCAGAAATAATCAAGAACTTTCTGCAGTGGAACTTCTTACTCTTCTTAGTGTCCTCCTGGAAAGGCACTCCTTTCAATCCCAATTTTGGCTCCTCCACTTTCGCCCTTACGAGAGCCTCCAGGTAGACCAGCCCTGTGAGAGCTAATATGAGTTGATGTGGCACTCTGGGGTTTCTCAAGGCTCATCACATGAAGGGATGACCTCAGAAATCGACCAAAAGTTCAGGAAGATGAAACCTCCTCAGTCTCACTCCATAAGCAGCTGAGGAAAGAAAGTTCAGTTTGACAAGGCTTCTCTTCCGACTCCCAGTCCTCTCTCCGGGTTCATTTCAGTGCCTGGGAGGTCATATAGGGACACATTGCTAAATCTTAGCTATTTAAACAGAATTACTTAGGAAATAAAAAAGAATAAAAAAGCATGAACGATCTCCCACAGGAACTTATCCTTCTCCTTGTTTTGTACACATTAGTGAAAAATCTCTCTCGCCGAACACTGACATTTACACTTACTAGGAAACAAAGTTATGAAGCAGAATGTCTAAAAGAAACCCTGATCCCCATACAAAAGGAAGGCAGCAAACTTCCAGAAGCTTTTGGAAAGATAATCACATAAATAAATACATAAGGCTTGTGCAATTGAGATGTTTCAACAATTATCAGGGCAGTCCAACACACACGCTGGGAAAAAATATATTTCTGTGACACAATAACAATGCTGCGCCTCATTTGTGCTGAATTCCCCAAATTAACGATAAAGCATTGGGTTTGTGCTTCATGCTTAAAGGAAAAGTAGTCTCAGGTTCACAATTACATGGATATATCAACAGCCTAATTTGGAGATCAGCCTTAAAGATAGATAAAGCTGATGATTTGTGAACCCAGGTATCACTTAAATCTAAGTTAAATTTAACCAATTTTTTCTTCCCTTCTATGAAATTGTCTAGATTGACCAAAGCAGAGTTTCCATAATATTTTCCATTTACTTTACAGTATCAAATGCTGAGTATATTCTTGTTTCAGTACGGTTTCAAATGAGGTATAAACCACTGACTTATCTACGCACAAAACTACCCAGTCAATGGCAAATAATGTCAAAGGAGCCTAATAAAAAAAAAAAAAAAAATCTAGAAATTGAGCTGAAAGCCATGAAAGCTCATTTAACCCTTTCACTCACTCTACAGGAAAGACATCTTATTATTCAAACAAAATAATTATTTTCAAACATCAGGTAAAATCCACCTTTGCTTTTTCTTCTAAAACAACCTGGCTGTACTCTTGCCACACTGCAGTAAGGAAAAAAATCACTCTGGCTTAATCTTTTAAAGCTTCTCCTACAATCTGCTGTACCTTTCCCAGTGAAGGAACAAGACAACGGGTCACGTCCTAGGTATTCCCAAATGCATTTAAATTGTGAGCCTTATCTCAGCTGCTTTAAGATAATTTTCATTAACTGGGGTGAATGAAGGAAAGACTGTCCCTCACATTCATATACTGCCTCAAGAGCTGATCTAAATACCTCATTACAGCCATCAACCTCCTTGTTCAGGAGAAAGAGTGCCTTCACTTGGTTTAGGTGAACTATTTCTGGAGTGACACAAAGCAAACTAGAATCCTCTTTAGGACACCCACATAAGAGGGGTGCAGTAAAAAGACCACCCAAAGAAGATACTAGATGGCAGACTGAAAGAGATGCTCCCACTTCCCTTGTGGGGAAGGGAGAGGCCAGGTAGGAGGCTGTTAAAACAGTCACATGGCCACAAGCCAGAGAAGATTGGTGAAGTGCACCATGCACATGGGAGGCAGATTTAGAGAGGATGCTGGAGCTTCCTGAAAAGGCTTGAAGGATAATAAGGCTAGTGAGCACAACCTGCTATGGCAATTTCCCAGCTAAAGGGAGGATATAAGCTCTAGGATGCTGGAGAGGTCTAGAAGGGAAAAGGCTTCTCTCTGAAGGAGAGCTGACTTTGCACAAGGCTGCCTTCCCATAATTTCAGTGTAATTATCAAGATGAACTTTGAGATCTATAAACACTCCTATGAGCTTAAAAGAAGGTAAGAGTTTGTCACAGGCGAGGGCTTACTTGGAGTGCTAGATCTCTGGCTCAGCTGCTGATGATTTTGGCTTGTTTTCTGTAGGGAACTCTGCAGGAAGAGACAGTACAAGAGAAAGGAGGGAGATGGGCTGAGGCTTGTGTTGACAGCCTGCTCACACAGCATCTTAAAAACCCAGCATCACTAAACAGCAGCAAGCAGGGCACCAGCAAGAAGGAACAAGCTTTAGACTGGAGAACATCCTACTGTAAAACACAGAGATGACTACTGTACACGACTCGACCCGTTCCAAAGTTCTGTGAATGGGTACAATTTTAGGATGCAGGAATTATGTTCAGGTGGGAAATTCTTGCCAGCTCATGAGAATAGACTGGGACGGAAAGCAGCCAAAAGTTTGTGAAAGGGGCGTCACCTCATATTTTACTTGCTGGTGATTTTCTTGAGGTATCCTCCCAAGCTTGGTTGTATTTGCTTTATGAACCCAGGCCCATGATCACGTCACAGATGGCTTACTCCTCTTTCTATGCCAGGGGAACACTGAAATTCCATCCACAAACGCTGTTTTAGAAATAACTGGGAAGGTTAACAGGTTCCTTACTGGACTCAATTCACACTAACTCAGTAATGCTGATTATTCTCAATGTCTAAAAGGTCAGCGGATCGGCTGCATCGTGCTGCATTTATGACAAAATATTGAACTTAACAGTCTTCTTTATTTACTGTAGCTGGACACCGAGAAACGCACCACTAGCCAACTAGGACGGCAGGACACTTAAAAGAGAGAAAGGATGTGCAGGATTAATTGACGTAATTTCTGGAAACTTGAGGATGTACGGAGACCTGGGATGAGCTTTTGCATATATTCTAGGTGGATGGCCACTTCATTTCGGTGAGGGCTGAAGTACGCTCTTAGAACTAGCGTGGTTTCTTACAGCCTCACCTAAACCTCTGCAAGGAGAGAGGCAACTCCTGTATCAGGCCACACACCTTCCTTACAAGGTAAAAAGCAGCCTGCAAACTTTGCCATTGCCTGGGAATCTAGGAGCAACGCTACTGAGGGTAACAGCTTCAGGAGCAGAGAAGAGGTGGTTCAGGCACTTGTCCTCCCATCAGACCATCTCACATCCTGAACATTCTCACTCTTACAGAGGTCCTCTCTCTTGGGCACAGCAGGAAGACTGTCCTATCCAGGTGTGATGGCTGAGACAAGGCAGGGCTGAGCGGCAGGGGCATGCCACTGACTTTGCAGCCCACACAGCTTCTGCCACTCCGTCCTCCCACCAGCGCCAAACAGAAGCAGTGCAGAGCTGCTCAGGCTCTGGTGTTAGCATTAGGCATGCTGCTGCTGCTGCTGCAGCCTCACACTTCACCTGAAGACTAGGATCATGGAAGTAAAGACTCTGAACTAAAGGAGCTCAAGTAGTAGACACCTTAATTTTCCATGAAGAGTACAGTTCCTGACTGAAGACCAGAACCAGTGCAATGGTTTTTTGAAGCATATCACCTAGCATGGTGAAAAATCAAAAGAATCCTATGTACTTGCTACACTAGCAAGTGGCAGAGGGTGATACAGCAGCACCAGATAAGCTTTTGGTTCCATTTCTTGTCCCCTCAGAAGTTTAGAAAGCAATTGTGCAGACTGGGAAAAAACCCAATCTCTTAGTTGCATCACCACTAGAGGACTCTGCTGGCATAGTGATGCTGGCGTTGCTACATCCTATCTCCTCTCCCGTGGACAAGCTTCAGAAAGGAAGAAAATGGACTACCAGAGACCGATTTTATCTGCCACATGACATCATTTGGGCTCAGAATCTTAAAACTGATGGCTGGAAAGATTCCTGACTTACAGAGTAAAAACCAATAGTGATAGTTCACCTCAGTCCTTTGGGTGACAACACGGTTTTAGGAGGGATATTCACAAGGTCCCTGTGGCACAGGAAGGTATAAAGTCAAACACCCAAAGCCAGCCTTTCCTAATTCTTACAGTCTTGCACCATTGCCTTTGATGGAACAGATGTTAGATCATTTCCAATACAAAGCTTCGGGTTAAACTTCACCTGTGCAAACTTTAAAAGAGCAGCTGATAGTGGCAGCTCACCGATTGAGATTTGGTGGTTTTTTGGCCAAGTTAAGACTGATGAGGAAAACTTCAGAGATGAACCAACAGACAAAGAGATGAACTGGTCATATACACCTTGTTTCATCAGGGAATGAAGCTGAAGATGTTTGTAGTTTAGCAAAAAATACTGCCCTAGCTCATATGTCTGCACTCCTGTGGAAAAAGCCCCCGTGCAGACATTTGCAGAAACAACTTCATCTGAGTTTGGTGGAGGGTGGGCCACGTGGGGGAACCTGGTTTTGGCAAAACCCTTGGTTTTGTGTTTCTAGCAAGGAAAAACTCTATTCTTCTCTCATGAGCTGCTGAAGGAAAGCTCAGGGAAGGTGTTGCAGTTCACCTTCTGCAGCACGGTGTCATGATACTGGTGAGAGGGTTAAAGCAGAGACTGCATCTTTAGATGTGACCATCACGACCAACAGCTTCAGTAGACAGCAAGAACAAATACTGGGCAGCCTTGGAAGAAGGCCAAATTACCAGAAACAACAAATCACATTGTTGCAGCTTTTGAGTTACAACCTCAATTATGGGATACAGAATAGGTGTTTTAACAGAAAGCCAGACTGAGCTGGATGCTGAGAGCCAAGTGCCGTAGCCAGCATGTCACACACGCCCGGGAGGTCACTGAGATCATTGCAAATGAATTTAACATTGGGAGGTTACATTCACCACAGCATTGCCTTTCTTTGCACGGTGACCACACCCGTTTGCAGGACACGGCAACAGGGTCACAAGCAGAAAGGACTGCAGGACATTTAAGACAAGCCACAGGGGTGCTATTTCTGAAGACACAGCCTGTCCCCTGCCGCCCTATACCCTGGATTTCCTACATAAAGTCTGGTGTCTCGGAGAGGGTGCCATGTCAGAACATGAGCTCCAGCAACTCCTGCTTCTCCGTACTGTGCATGCAGCCACTGCCTCACAGGTTTTCACCCCAGGCACTGTGCTGAGTCCCTGCTGAGAAAACACCTCCCACCAGCTACCATGGAGGATGCTGCAGGCATTGCCCATGGCCATAACGAGGGCATGTGCTCTGGCTCTTCTAGGAAGACCACTACTCCTGCTCTGTACATGTACTTGTCTGGAAGGCAGGAGAGCAGGAAGAAAGGCTTGAGCCATAGCCTCACTTCTCACATCAGATCACAGCGTGGAGTGAGATGGGACATTTCTTCTTGAGAGAGAAGATAGGTGGGATGAATGGCGAGGGGTCCCTGCAGGTGGGGAAGGGGAAGTGCACACCCAAATGTCAGGGATTGAAGCCCAAGTACCAATGCAGAGTTGATACTGCTGAGGAGCTCAGGTACCGATGCAGAATTGATACTGCTGTGGCGTTTTTAAAGTGACTGATCTGATGCTTTCGTTTTCCACTGTAAGCCAAAAACATCCCCTGGCTTCTTGTCATCAGAAAGTCCAGGAATCATTTTCTTGTGTTTCTGCATTGGCACTGAAATCAGTGGAGCCAGAGGAGCTTCTAACAGCTGAGAATCTGTTTCACATCTAGTTTTAGGGCTAAGTCCCCACCCTTCCCATCTAATAGGTAACTCCTTCTCCCATGTCCCACCAGTTCACACCGAGCACTGCCTGACAGAATTGTTTAGGTGCTTTCTGCAGTTACTGGAAACAGGCAGGCCCCTTCCACGGGACATGCTTTCTGTTCTAGACCTTGCTCTTCCTCCTCTCCTTATAGCTAAAACTGATTTAAATTTCACAAGTTTCAAATGGGTAAAGTTAGATTTTTAATTACATCAAGTTAGGCAAGGTGAATACTGTTCCATGCGTGTAGTCTTTTTAAGGCAGTTTGGAAAAAATTAGCCTTGCCAGATTTTAAATGAGATTTGACTCAAACAACCCCTGTTAAACTGGACTGTTTTAGCAGCCTGGCCAGAAACATCGTAAGTCCAAATAATGCATTAAAGGATTAATTTCTTTACAATAAATTAGAACTTTTAAAAGCAACAACTGCTATAGTATGCTACTATATTTGAATTATAACTTTTACATTAAAGTAAAGCTGTAGAACTTGTTCTAAGGAAACTTCTAAACCAAATTATTTATCCTGGAGTTTAGATGAAGGAAAGGATACGATGATGCAAAGCATGGTGAAGGGTGGGATGCCTAACGTTCTCAACAAACAATTGAGAGGAGAGAATTGGTCAAAAAAACCAAACCAACCCAACAACAACAACATTTCATACCAGTCCTGCACGGCATTGAAGGAGTCTTCACTGGTGATATCATACATGAGGACAAAACCCATGGCTCCTCGGTAGTAGGCTGTAGTGATAGTCCTGTATCTTTCTTGTCCAGCTGTATCCTGGAACAGAAAGAAATATTTAGGCTTTAAGACTACAATTCTCAGAAACAAGAGCTGTAAGTAATTTCTATATTTAAAATAAGGCCACCACTTTTATTATTATACATTTTTTAAATTCTCATTTGCTCCCAACTGAAATGAATTCTACTTACACTTCAGCATTAATTGGGCTTTTGCATTAGCTATGATTTGTTAAATGCATTTTGACACATGTACTATTAAAAAAAAAAACAAAGATGCCAACTCTTTAATTGCTCTTCTCTGCCTCAGCCTCAGTGCAATAACAAAATGTTAGCAGAGTCCACTGAAAGCTGACACTTCAAAGCAAAGGCAATAGAAAACAGTCCAGGACTGTACCAGGCAAAAGACATTTACGTGTGCAATTTAATGTCACAGTCAGGAAAACGACCTTGAGATAGATGCTGTAGTGACTCAGTTCTTACCTGAGGTCAGAGACAACAATTAAAGACATGATGCAACGAATATTACTTTACAAAGCGAACTTAATGTAGAATATCCTAATCACAATGTCTGAAGTGCATGTACTAATTTGAGTTTTACTTAATCCTCCTCTGTTGGTTCGGCGCAATTCTCTTTACCTGTAGAGTGCTGTAGAATACCTCTAACCTGCAGTTGTCATTTTTATGTTCAGCCTGGCAGCACAAAGGTGAAACTCTGGCATATACAACAGAAGAATTTTGAAAGACTTGTGACAGCTGGAAAACATGTCAACTACCATCTGTTGGATGTCAACAACATTTACTCCTTACATTTTGGGTGTCTGCTCTTAAAGTGAGTGATCAGATCAGCAGTCCTGCAGCCAATCAGTTCCCTCTGGACCTGCCTTCTGAACCAAGGACAGAAGGCATGTGCTTAATGTACCTCTCATTCAGGAGGTATCTGTCATTTGAACAAATACATTTCATCCATCTTTTGGCAAATGGCAACTCTGTGAAACAGATGCAGGGAGGCAAAAGGCTTTACCTTCAAAGCACATGTTCAGCGTACGGCATTGACTGCTAATTACTCTTATGGATTAGCGGTTCTGAAATGAATGGTCCTTTAGTATTACAAACCCCACGCTTATGAAGGCATTTACTGCCACTGGTTTAAAATGTGATTAAAGTTTCTCTTCTCCAGAGAAAAAGGCCCTAAAGGACTTACCAATCATATAGCTAGTTGGAAGAGTAAAATAAATCCCTGTAGAGCACTCTTGCAGTAGTATAGAGCCAGTTTTTGATTAGACACAGAACATCACCACGAGCCCAGAAAACACATAAGGTGTAGTGGGTGGGAAACTATTCAGCTTTAAAATCCTCCTGTCCATCATTCCCCTACATGCAGCTTTGATTTTGCTGTATGCAAGAGACAGTGTTGGCCCTTCCAGAACACATGCTAGCCAGTCTATGAGAGAGGAAAACATCAATGATCGCCTGTTGTTCTGCACCAGAATATCACAAAGGCTCTCTGTAGGAGGAAAGCACTTGTAAATAAGCTCCCCGCAGCTTGCTTAAAAGGCGCTGCCTATTGCACTACCATGAGTCTATCTACAGCTGTAACACACTGCGAATTTCCCAGTGGAGAGATTATGTAGAGAGAATGTTCCCATTTATCCACCAATCCTCTGAAAAAAGAAGGGATTTTTCCTTGAAACTTGTGCATTTATTTCAAGACGGGGTAGTCCATTGGCTGATCATGGCAAGGCACTGCACACTGGCTGAGAAATAGCCCTCCTGCTTCCTCCTGACAAGAAGTACCAGAATGAGGTGGACTATACCTTGCAGTCTGAGGGATCATTTCTTCTCCTGCCATTGATAAATCCACCACAGAGCACTCGTGTTCATGGATGGCACATCCTCGCTTAGGTGCTGTACACCTAAACTAGCCGTGCCACCTATAACTCTGCCTCTTCAAATGGGGACTAGAATTGTTCTATTTACTCGGAGAGTCACAATAGTCACTTTAGTTAAGGCTGATTTCCCAAGGACATGAGGTTTATTAGATCATCAGTCTCCACACATGTACATGCATATGCTCATTATAACTGTTAGTGACTTTTGATCAAATTTGACTGAGGGGAAATGCTCTCAAAGGTACGTTCTTACAAATGTCACAAAAATAGTTGGTAAAGGCAAAAAGAGAGACCTTAAGCATACCTTCGCTGAGGAAAAAAGCTTAAGTGCAATGCTTATCTTTTTCCAACACCAAAGGGTCCACTGGAGAGAGGCTTATCTCATGCCTCGTTAGGAGAAAGACCTAAATCAGTATTAGTAACTCCTTAGATTCTGCAACTAAGATGAAACAAATGCATAGGAAGTCAGGCTTCTTCAGTTCTCATGCTCATCGTGCTACTGTTTTACACCTACATTCCCAGGTTCTTCTATCTCCCAAATCTCATCTTCCATTTTCTGCTCTGTGTTGAACTAGGGCTTATTTTGGCTTAAAGCACAAGGCTGTGATCAGGCAGTAAGCAACTGCAAGGCACATCGCCTAGCTACACACGCAATAATTTGGGAAGAAATTAGATTTTACAATGGCCGAGAGCAAGGAGTTAGCTGTGAAAATGTACATCCAGGCTGTCCTGGGTAACAAGCCCCAAGGCACTCTGAGGGTGGTTTCTAAAACCTGTTCTGGTACCATTTCAGTGCCTCGGCTCAGTGAGGAACTGGACTCAGCCCATGGAACTCATCTGTGTTAAAAAGCAAACTGAGCTACTGCCTGAAAGCTCTGAAATGTAGTAATTCTGGTTTCTTGATCTCAGTATTCTGTGTGTGAACTCCCTGTGTGGGGGTGGGTCCTGATTTATATGAGACAGGGACATGGCTGCAGGAGGTACAGAACCCTTGAAGCATTTGCTTAAGTCACAACCTGTTTTCTGATGGACAATGCACTTATCTCATTAGGAAGGTAATTTGCATATTTATTAGTATATACTTAAGTGCCTGCCTTCTCAGGTTATCAAAGGGAGTGTGCGCAGGGAGGAAAGGCCTCCTATATTTCATGGTATGTAAAGTTTATTCATAACCTTGCCCTGGTTACAATGCAGAGACGTGATTCATCTCTCTGACTCACTGAGGGATTGATTCCTCGCTCTGTTTTACTGTACAGGTACAGAACATGTCATCTCCACTCAAAGGTTTCTAGTTGCATTTCTCCAAATCCATTTGAATCTTTGTAATATCACCCTGAAGCGTTTGGGTTTTTTTGCCTCAGGTTACGTTAGCTTCTTAGACAGCTATAAACTGGCTTAATTTTCTTGACTCACACCATGTTTTACGCTAGCTTCAGCGAACATCCCACCCTCCCCCTGATACTTCAACATAAATGAAATAAAACTAACTGCAAAAGCTGAGCTCAGTTTCTTCAGCATCTACAGTAGCTGCCCTTACAGCAATTTAAAACATCACAAACCTTAGGTAATTAGGCATTTCAGATTTTTATGTGCAAGATGTTTATCTAATGAAGGAGAAAATAACTGACGCAGATCGCTTCCCCCCGGCCTCGAGTTCTTTGCAAGATTTCCAGGTAGACCACAAACTCATTAGAAGGCAAGTAGATGAGACACAGGCAGGGATCAGCAGAAACCCGTTGCAGCTCTAATTAACAGTTTAGCCAAAGGCCTAGAAAGAACAGCCTGAGTCTTCAGCATCCACAAGCCTGCTTGGCTGTCCCTGATGAGGAATCAGAAAGCTTAGTTATAACCAAGTACAGAAGGGTCTCTGTGAGGTATATTTACACTAATGTGCTAGCAAGTCTGTTCTTTTCTAGCTTACATACGCGCCTGTCCTTGAGACAAACAATTAAAAAGCCCCAGAAGACCGTTAGTTGGTAGCATGAAACAAAAATTTGAAGGTTTTGCAACAATGAGAAATCAAGATTCAGTGTTTATCAGAGGAGAAAGACCTAAACTTAATTTGCATTATGTGCAAATGCCCCGTGCTCACAAGATCCATCACCTAACCATTCACTATTGGAGCACAACCATTTTTTTCTTAAATTTACTTGTTTGTCTCAGCAGAAACAGCAAGTTACTTACACATGAAACATATCTGAGTTTTTAAATCATGACAGATGCTCTTTGCTGCAGGTTTGAAAAATCAGAATCCCTGATTCTGAACCATCGTTCTTCTAGTGAAGATTTCCAGCTGCAAGCTCTTTGTTCCAAATAAAATGTCACTGAAATTTCTCATCTGTACTGGATTTAATCCCCTAAGCACCGTGACTGTTCTAGCAGTGTATGTAACAAATAGCCTCTAAAGAAAGAGACCTTTCAATTTTTTAAAGGATTATGGTTTAAAGGATTATGTTTTTTAGTTATTTGTTTGGTTTGTTGTTGTTTTTTTTAAAGAAGGCTAATACATAAGAATAAGATTCATCTGTTGTCCAGCTGATTGGCAACAATTACAAGATGCATGTACTTAACATCCTTGCTTAGACTGCTCAGAGTCAGAACAGAGGCCACATCAACCCCAATAACCAGCACTGACCAGAATTTTCGGGCTTCATCAGTTGTGATGAAGGAGAGACCACTTCCTTGTGGTTCAGCATCACATCATGACACCTAAGCTACAGCTTTTTGCACTTCGTTTGGAGCTTGGTCAGCCTTGGAGACTGGATAACTGACTTCATGGCTCCATGGTTAGAGAGGCAGCGAGTTGTTAGATATCAAAATTTCAGGCAACATCTGACTGCCTGCAAAAACAGCTCAGTTCTCAGCAAGACTGGCCACCTCAACTCCTGTTCTCGACACAAAAGGCACAACCTGAAGGCACAAGGTTGTTTGTCCTGCTATAGGCCAATGTAGGGCTCAGTAATACTTGACCCTTTACGTCCAAGACCTGTTTACTTTCCCTTCTGCATGGGCTAGGAAACATTCGTGTGTGCGTGGAGCTTTGCCAGCATCTCTGAATGTGAGAGTGCCATTCTGCCACTCACAACCTCCGTCCCACCCTGCTCCTCTTCCCACTTCCAAGCAGATCTCTCAAACTGTTCACACAGCCTCCTCCACTGCTGCCCAGTTCTGCCCTCCTTGCTGGACTTAGCCAGCTGCTCAAAGCAGCATTTCCTTACCTTCCTGGACTGTTGCAATGTGAAGTATTAAATTTTTCACGACCTCAGCAATTCTAGTCATGTTGGTCAATATTATTGATGTCTGCTGCGAGGTGGCTGGTGTGTTCCCATCCCATGTCAGGATGTGCATTTCAGACCACACGCTCTCTGGGGCTGAGGCTTCCTTAGCCGTGGATTTGCCCGGTGCTCAGCACAGAAGAGCTCTGCTCTGTGATCGGAGATGTTAATATTAGCACATACGCATTTCTTTTGCATAAGTAAACTTTTCAGTGGAAGCCAACAAGAATCAGTTAAACAAAAGTCACCTTGAGAAAGTGGAGGGGTAAAAAAAACCAACCCACCAAGAACCACAAGAGTGAGTGAAGAGAGTGACCTTGGGCAGATTGGTACGTGTTATTAATAAGAGAATGCTCACGTTGAGCTTACTGTTCCTGCTGGCAGCTAGAAATAGGAACAAACAGGCAAGCAAGATGAGTCACTGGTTAAGACATGGAAAAGACGTGATGTCATGAAAAGCCTGTGAAGTTCCAATTGCTGCCAGGAGCAAAATAACACCTGGTTCCTTCAGAACTCAGTTCTGACTAAAATGCTCCAGTTCAACAGATTGTACTAAGCATGGTTTTTTTCCTCTCTTGTTATTGAGTGCTCCCATTGCCCAAGAGTCACTGGAACCTACTCAGACACATTTAGATACCTTGAGAGACAGTTTCATTTAAGCAAAATACTAGCAATATGCAGCAAAACATTCCTTCTGTGAAAAAAACACATCACAAACCACCTGTCTTTTTTGGTAAAAGGCTCTGTCCTTGCAAAGTGTTTTTTAAACATTTCCCCACTATGGCTTCCTTCACTTCAACTCAGAGGTAGTAAAACCAGAAACCTTAGATAGTTTCAGTACCATTGGTTGCAGAAACTTCACTTATCCCATCCTATTTTGCTTACCATGTACAGAAGCTTCTACCATCCTGTATTCTCTAACATTCCCACACTAACTGCTCCCACTAGTGAGATGGAAATTTGATGAAAAGAGACTTTTAATATACACACAATCCACAAGAGCTCACCAGTATCTGGTCAGTCACCAGAGACCTAAGTTTTCCCCAACAAACACACATACTTTTGAAGTTGTTCCCCATAACTCAGTGGTTGAGTGCCCTTCAGGTGAGGCACTGCACTTTTGTTTTTAAAGTACTTTTGTAAACTAAGCTGATGGACCAAGAGGAAAAGCGAGCGCAGACTGACCTCATCCACCACTAAAACACTTCCAGTGTTTGGGAAGCCCCAGCTCTAACTTTGCTCAGCAACTCCACGCACCACATAAGACAAAAAGTGAATCGCTAAAGATACAACGGGGTGCATTTGCTCAGCAGAATGTAATTTCTAAACTGGAATCGGGCCAAGATACTGTGATTAACACTACTGCTCATGACCTACTAAGATGTTAAAAAAATTATTTCCATTTTCCCAGGTGCCTTGAGATTGTAGTGAAGATTAGAAGCAGTTGCCCTTCCTGGTATGTCAAATGGTAAGGCGAACTGAAACAGGGCTGCTTGCTTATGAACAGTATCTGCTCTTCTCATCTTTTAGTAGGTTGAGTTTCTCTGTATTTAAAAGACAGTGACTGCAAAAGAGAAATCACATGAAGAGGTGCACAAAGAGGTTAAGTTCATTGTGCACATTTCTTAAATCTTAAAAGAATTCACATCTTATTTTTTCGTGAAGACCCATCTGATATTTTTGATTCTTGCTGATCCAGTTACCTTGATAGAAAAATAAAGAAATGGTAGTAATAAAAACACATAGCATCCACACCACATACCTGCTTCCAACTTCCACTTCCCTAGCTGCAAATAAACATCAAGAGATATGCATTTGAAAGCCTATCCACTGTGGGTAAGTGATAAAATGGTCACTGATATGATAGAAAAATACTTGAGAAAATTTTAAGAGGCTGAGATCCTAGAATAAGAAGCATTTTAGTGATATAAGAATATTCTGCCAGTTTTGCTAGACCTTTTTAGTTGTCCCACGTATATCCTCTAGTTTGTTAATCAACCACTGTAAAAGCAGCCCTACGACGCACAGATGTCTGAGCAATGTTAGCCACTATCAGCATTACTAATTAGCTAGGGATGTTGAGAAGCAGATGAATTAATCACAGCCAGAGTACTTCAGAAGCAGCACCAATGCTCCTGGGAATGAGCAAACGTGGACATCCTCAATAGTTTTGAAGGGCAGTGGACAGACCCGCTATGGCACCGTGGGTCGTCACAACAGTCTGCTAACCCAGGGAGATGTAGAGCGGGCAGGAAAACCTCAATACGTTATCAATCAGCTGCCAAAAGAACAAATGCAAAATCCATGAGGAAGAGGTTAAATGATCTGTGGTACAAATCTGTCTAAATTCAGTAGCCTGGCTGCTTGATCTGGAAAGGAACAAGGACAGTTGAAGGGAACTAGCATTAGAGTGCTACTGGCATCCTCCTCCTCCAATGCACACCAGCAAAATAGAGCAAATCCCAGCTCCAAGAGCAGCCAAACAAGACTCAGACTTCCTGGAACCTATTTCTAGGGGATCAAATGTCATGGTAACCAGGAAGCGAGCCAGGCAGCGAGGGGCTGGCTGCCGGGTCTGTGCGGAGAGGGCTCTGCCAAGGCTGGACCAGCTGCCCCAGCTGCACGGCTCTGGGCATGGCCTTCGGTCCAGTCACACCACAAATCGTTATGTCCCAAGGTGTTTATGGAGCTCAATGACTTTTTGCCTGGAAGACCTGTTAGTACTCCGAAGTGTAAAAAAAGTGAAATAATACTCTGCTACGAGCATCACTCCTAGGGCTTGTTCTTATCAAGGCAGGATTTCACCTAATTCAGCAGTGGATCACAGCTAAATCTGAGCCTCGTACTTCACAGGAACCCCCTAAAGACATTATATCAAGGGAGTCAATTCTAAGACAAAGTGCTCAGAAATTCTGGGAAGGTGTTTACAGTATTTCTAAGATTAAAATACTAAATCAAATTACAACCATGAGGCAAGAACACGTGCTTTAAATTGAAGGGCAGCAGCAAAACACAAAGAAAATAACCAAACATAGTTTATATGCAGAACCACACACCAATAAAAGAATAATAATGTTCTTTTAAGGTCTTTAAAACTTTAACGTGTAATTTTTCAGGACTTGGTAGACATTGAGTTGATCAGGCAATTTCCAATTTATTATCTCCCAAATCAGGAAAAAAGCCCCACTGCTGAATTCAGGTGAGCATTAAACAAAACTGTAAAGATATTTAAGGTTCTAGTGCTCACGAAGGTAGAATGAAAGCTTAAAGACAACAAACCTCAAGACCAATCTGAAGTTCATAAATCAGAAGGTAAATATAAAAGAAAAGAGAAAGGTATGTAGCTCACTTCAGTAGATGAATTGCATTTTCCAAATGCTGGAATTAGCAATAACAGATTCCTCTATCTTGTAAGTTTATGTTTGAAAGAAATGTGCACATACTTTGAAAAGCAATGCAATAAATAAACCTGATACTGTTCTTCATTGGTGACATGAAGAGGTTTTTGTTTAAATTCACAAAAATGTAAAAAAGCAATCGAATGGAATTTGAAACTTTCCAAGCAAACCCACACCTCTGCTGAGAATAGAAAGGAAGACTTTCAGCTAAAGGACAACTATTTTGGAGTAGACGCAAGCATCTTAAAATAGAGGCTTAGAATTGAAGTTCATTGTCAACCACAACAGTACACGCATGATGATGCTCAGTAACAGCACAAGACAAAGAAAATAGTTTGCTACCATTTACCATAATATTTTCTATTGTCACCACATAGTCCAGATGTTAAACCAGAAATTTCATTGTGCAGCAGCTGCTGATGGCTCTCCAGCACTCCTGAAGCAGTTCAGTAAGCAGCTGTGAGGTGCCTTCAGAGCTGCCCTGTGGTGGTTACAGTGCCTATAGGTTTCCTGGTGCAAAGGCCTTTTACACAATATTTTAAGCCTACTCGCCTTTGTGGTGATCCCATCTCCTTCTTTCCATTGGGAAACAGGGAGAGTCATGAGCAAATACTTCTTGACATACCCGTGAGGTGTTTTGCTCTTTAATATTTTTACTGTGTACTAATCACTTCACCACTGCAACACCTCCGGGCTCTGTCTGGGCTGTGATTTCATCCCTGTCCTACCGGCACTCGCTGCACAATGACAAAGCACATGTGTGAGGACGAGTGCATCCTGTCTTGCAAACCGAGAGCTCCTATATATTCTCAAACACCCTTAGCCAGGCCTTTTTGGCAGACCATGTAGCAGAATCGGAGCTCATCTCCTGCCAACACCTGTACCTGAGAGAATCAAAGAACGTTTTGGGTTGAAAAGGACCTTAAAAATCATTTAATTCCACCCCCTATGCCATGAGTAAGGACACATTCCACCAGATCAGGTGGCTCAGAGACCCCTCCAACTTGGCCTTGAACACTTCCAAGGAAGGGGAATCCTAAGATCTAATCCTCAAGCAAGAATCTTTGCCACACCTGAGCAGTTCTTCGTGCCACCCTTCCCGATACTTAGTGACTAAAAATCTCCTAGATTCTAGTTGTTCTCATCAAGTAGGACATAAATAAATATGCTGAAAAGTTTCATTCACAGTATGTACTCTTCCTGGAGTCAAACAGTAAGTATTAGATGATAAAGAATATACACTGTTCTAATCGCAAAGTGTCCTTCCGTATCACTAACGATATCCTATCAAGCCAGCCCTGCATTCATTAGGGCAGTTGTACCAGCAGACAGCAAATGTTATATAAAATCTCTTAGATAAGAACAGGCGACACTTTGGTGCATGTTTACTTCCTTTTAATTAATGAACAGCCTAGTTGCAGTCTATCTCATGAAATGAGATATAAACATAAATGACCTCCACATATGCCCTATCTTTCAAAGCACCTCATTGACAAGAGCTGCTGGAACAACCTTTCATCCACACTTGCTTCAGTGCTTCATCCGTTGCTCCGTCACTTTGAAAACAGAAGAGGTTGCATTTTTTGTGCAGAAAGAAAACCATCAGGTAGTAAAGGTGCATCTGGCACACACAAGGTGCCCATGAAAGAAAACGGGAGGGACAATACTAGAAATACAGCAGGACTTCTCCAGAGAGAACGGGATCTGCCGCCGAGACTGCACTACTAGGAAGGAGACTTCTTGTGACACATTGTGATGGAGGAAAACAGGACAAACTGAAATGAGCCAGAACAACAGCAAAAAAAAAAGATGATGGGGGGGCTGGCCTAGAAAAGCCATTGGAAAGCGGATCTGTATTTGGATGAGCTAAGTAACAACAACTGTCCTGGGCCGTTACAAGGCTTGTTTCAGTGAAGGCAAAACAAAAGAATTTCCTTGGGCAGAGGTCAGGCTTCTTCAGCTGTGCTAGAGGCAGGCAGGACCAGGGCTTCAAGCAGTCTCTCCTTTAAGCTTGAAAGAATCTCTGTTTCTGCAGAGAAACTAAAGATGGTAAAGCGATATTATCCTGCATCTAGTCAATAAGACTAAAGAAATGCTGTTGATCTCCCTGGGTCTAGGACTTGTGATCATTTCACTATTTAAATTTTCAATGCAGGAAGAAAACTCTTCAGTTATTTTACTTGGTACCCACAGACCTCTGTCTCTGCTGGTGGGGTTTGTTTTTTTTGGTTGATGGGTTTTTTGTTTAGTGGTTTTCTTAAATCTTTGTGTAGAATTTCTTCTGTCACTTCCAGGGCCTTGGTCAAACTCGGCACTCAGAGTTGTGAAGAAATCTGGTAAAACTTCAGACATTCAAAGTCAAAGATGCATTTTGTTCATGCTCTATTTGCATCCAAGAGATTCAGGGTAGGATTTGATGCCTTGTGACATATGCTTGTAGCATGCAGCAGCAGCAGCAGCATCCTGGAGCTTTTACATTTTGTCAGCTTGTGACGGAGTCTGAACATTGAACAATTTCCTAGCACGGTAATGCAGGTTAGTGCACAGACTGCACTGAAAATTATAACCACACTCTGGAGAAGCAGAACTGTCACCACCTCTACACCTACATGGTTACTGAAAAGCTGTTTCTCAGACATCGTTCTCAGATTTCAGGGGAAAATAATGGAAACATAATTAATGAAATTATCTAATGAAAACAGAAACTCAATTACAGGCTTCACATTGTGTCTCAATTAGACGGTGCTTAGGTCAGGATCCTCAGGTGTTAACAGGATTGTTAAAACAAAGAAAATGAACAAGTGAAGGAAATGAATCAACTAGGTGCAGTAATAAAAATGCTCATAATTAGCGTCTTTGTTTTACTGAAATTATTGCAAGGCTTCAAAAGCAGCATACAGCATTCGAGAGTTTTCAAATACACCGTTATAATAAATGGGAAAACAAGAAATTCAGAAAGAATGTGCTGTATTAACTTGATATTGCCATGGTAAACAGTTTTACAGTCTTGTAAGAAAGATTAAAAAGATCACAAGTTGCCATGGTACCATTGTTCCTTCCAGCTTCATGTTTTCAACCCAAAACTGAATACTTTAAAGGCAACATGAAGATGTACATTCCCCACTGTAAACTCATTCATTCTTTTCTGTGGGGAAACTGCAACAACTAGCAGAAGATTTTTTTTAGAATTTCTTTGTTCACAGGGGTCACCAGCTTGTTTTTCATAATTCATCACAGTATCCACAATTTGAAAGTGAAATAACTTCTGGATGCGGTTTTCCAAGGTAACTTCAGACAAAGTATCTGAATCAGATTTTGCTCTCGGGTATGCTGCTGTAGAAGCTGGAGTTTTCTGGGATTGTCTGATCTCAGCTGAGATTAGCACCTGATCTACTGTTTATTCACTTGCTCAACAGCAACAAAAACCTGCCAATTACAAAGCACACTCCTGTCACTCCAGATGGACAGCGCTAGAGGGGCAGCTCGGGAAATGAGAAAACATGTCCTAAAGTATTAAAGCAAAGGAGACCAGGGCACATCATCAGGACCTTTTAGGACTCCTGAGGAGTCTTTGCAAGGACTCTTCTCTTTTCAGTGATATTTTCCTTGCAAGTGTTTTCCTCCCAACTATACAATCACCTTCCTGCCTCCATTTCTTCCTTCTGGCCCTTTCCAGTGCCTTAGACTTACTGGCATCCCAAACTATCCTTGCAGAGAAGGCCTGAATTTGCAGCGTGTGAGAGACAGACATCTACGGACACAGGTATGACAAAGCCACTTCCAGGACTACTTTGTGTACTTCCTAAAGTAAAAGAGGAATTCAGTTTCAGGGAATGAAGAGTTGATACAGAAAAGGAAAAAAAAAAACAAAACAGAGAGAGAGAGAAAATAAAAGAAACACCAGCCTGGAGGTAGCTATTCATTTAGATGGAAATACAGATTGCTTTGGCCACGGAGAAACATAAGGTTTCCCAGGTTTGCATTAAGAGTATACTTCATTTGCCACTCCTGCCTGTCTGCTTACCCACCTTAGTGAACAGAGGTGTTAACTGACAAGCCACTTCCCAAATATCATATACAAACTGCCTCATGGACATATCAAGGCTGTCATCTGCTACATCCACGAGGAGATGCCACCCTACCGCTTGACAGGAGCGGATTAAATGTCAGCAAACCTCTTCCCGTTCTTAGCAACCGTGCTCATGAATGTCACATGAATGACTCCTGCAAAACACACAACAAAGGCAGGAAAGTCAGGCTGTGTCATTCTGTGCCCAAGGAGAACACCACACACAGCTACGGAGCAACCCTTCATATGTTAGTGGGACTTTCTACTTCATAGGAGTGCCATCTCCTCCTCTCGACACATCACGCTGCCTAAAGGTGAGAGAACTCCAGAGTTTTTTCAACTCCAGAGGCCCCAAAGCAACCTGGCTGGCACTACTGCCCGCTGTGCTGCCGAAGTACAAGCAGCACCATGCTCACCTTGGAGCTGCCCTGTGAGAAAGCGATTGAGCTCTGCCACGTGTGAGCACTCTCCAGCTTTCCTTATCTGTGAGTTTCTTCTCCATGGGGGATAGGTCCCTGCCCAAGCAAAAAGCTTGACCCCACCGAGGCACTTTGGGGAGAAAAAAGCAGCAGAGCTTCCCTCCTCCTGCTCAGGCTCAATACAGGAGCCTCTTGTCTACTCAAATAAATGTTCTTTGTATGGCTCACCTTGGTAGCACCTGCAGTGTGATGACTCAAGTGCTGTATCAAAAACATTGCAGAGATAGCAGTAAAACATCCCACTCTTCTCCTCCTGCAGCAGCTGTGTCTATAGTGATTATTTGCATAAGTCACTCAGATCAGTTGCTATTAATGACTATATTGTGGATTATCACTTAATGTTCTTATATAAATAAGGTTTTTACCTCCTTGATTAAGTGAGTATTTTTGGCTAGGTGGAAAACACTTCAGGACCTAGACATCAGCCAGGTCTCCCATGAGAAAAGCACCTGACTTGCTGTGACACAACTTCATTTACTGGCCATTCAGGAAGACTTTTATTTCAATATCATATTCATACAGGTAATAACAGCAGAGCCCGTTATTCCAACTTGTGTATTTAGAGTGGTGCACATTGATTAAGCATTTGCAGGATCTTAACATAGGTAAGTTGATGTGGCTTCTGGGGAGCACAGGAAGAACGGCTGCATCAAGGAAGGATTGATCACTTTTAGTTACTTTATAAAGAGCAGCACGTCGTACTCAGGCTGATTTATAACCACGTAGTACAACAGGAAGGCTTCCCACCTATAACTGAATGTTTACAAGAAAAAGTTTTTAGCCCCAGGTTTGAGATGTTGTATGCACTGGGTTGCCATCTTCTCCCACAAGATGTGGCAGCTGAAGGGTGCTACTATTCAGCAGCTGGAGGTTTTCACACACCTCAGCATGCGGATACAGAGCTGTGAGCTCACAAATGCCATGCTACTTCCAGGTTAGCAGGCTGGTGTTGGTTTGGGGTTTTTTTTTTGTTTCATTTTGGTTTTGGGGTTGGTTGGTTGGGGTTTCTTTGGTTGGTTTTGGGTTTTTTTGTGTGTCAGGGGTTTTTTTTGGTTGTTGTTGTTTTAGTTTTTACAACTACCGGTATTACCAATTTCCTGACGTAAAGAAATATATCTATCCTAGCTACATATATTCAATGTCTTAATTTGTACTGACAGAAGAATGTGTTGTCAAGCTGCCGTCAGAATAATGCATCTCTTCCTGTTCATCAAGGAGTAACCACTGAGAAAAAATTCAAAATAGTCCAACACATTTTTCCTGTACTTTTCATGCATAAAAACATTATGTATCAGCTGTGCTAGAAATTGAAATAGTCTTTTAGACATGATGGATTGCTTCTCATTAGCATATCTTCATGTCAGTAATCAAAATCAATCAACTTAAATCAAATTAATTCTCCATGTGTTCAGTTAAAATGTATACCAAAGCAAGACTACACTGTCGAAAGCTTCTTTCTACAGCTACAGCAAACAGCAACATTGAGTCAATTGCCATTAAAATACTAAGAAAATCTTTGTATAACTATTTTCAATTAGCCCAGTGTAACTCCAAAGGATCAATTAACTGACTTGCTGAGACCGACCCAACACAATACACGCTGTCTCCATTGGGCCCAATCAAGGGTTAAAGACAAGGGCTTATTCTCTGATCAAATGGGACCTCTGAGAAATCACAATTCACAAGGCATACCTGGAATCTCAGCTTCAGTAGCATTTGCAAGATTTATACGATGGTATTTAGAGTTATCACTTACTCTACCTAAACACCTGGTGGCTGTCAAATTTCCAAGGTACGCCAAGCTGGAATGCACCTGCTTACAATACCAACTACTTCTTAACATCATTTGTATTGCAAGAATGCTTAGGACCCCTCATGCTGAAGCCACTGAAGAAAGGTAGCCCAGACTGGCAGAGCAGCACCTCCTTCAGCTGCTATTGGAGGTGTACCTGGCCCAAAGGATCACCGGTGAGCCCTCACAGCCATGGGGCTGCAGGAACTGCCACTCCAACCGGCACTACCGTTGCCTCCTCCATACTAGACTGTCTACCTGGCATTCATGGAAGACACTGGGCAGGCAGCTCTTTGCAGATCCACTTTTGGTTTCTATCCCACCGTTCAGCTGCAGAGTCAATATCAAGCATAACACCACCGGTGAGCTCCCACATCCTGAGGGACTGGGCGAGAGCCGAGCCACCCAAGTCGTCAGCCTGTCTACTGCAACCGCTAACAAAGCCAGCTGTGGTGGACTGTCTGAAGTTGGCCAGGAAGTGGACATATAGCTTGTTTTTACATTAAATCCATTTCAGTTATTTTAATGGCCCTATTCTAACTTGATTTCAAACAGCAGGAAACCTTTGATTGCCTCTCCACTCTCCTTACTAGAAGCCTCAATTTGTACTGGATGAGACGACTTGTTTTTCTCTCAACCAATCACTGTCATATGCCTAACTGAATGTGTCAAGCAAACAGCATTATAAGAGATTCATAAATGCTAAGCCTCTAAGAGGCTAAGGAATGAGAAACATAATCGAGTGTCACTGCCAGAGGCAGAACAGTTGTTTAGGGATTCTCATAAGCACCAATTCCACAGATATTCATTTTTATGCTAGTTAACCAGAAAGAGGCTTCAGGAAACAGACATGCTTCTCCGCTTCTGTGCTCATTCACCATGGGGTAGAGAAATCACCATCTCAGATCAGCAGTTGAAGTGTTTCAGCATCTGGTCCTGTACTGTACAAGCTTCTGATCTAAGCAGCGATCGGAAATGGATGTTTCCAGAATAGATACAAAATTGAAGAGAAGCACAATCATGTAAAACTTTACCAATAGGGGAAACATCTTCCTAACACAAGTCAGTCACCAATAAACCAGCTCGTGATGGACCATCTTTTCAATACTCCTTCACGTATAACTGAAACACTGAAACCTCTCCTCCTCCCTTGCTGACAAATTTCACAGATTCTTTTTATGACATGATGCTCTCGATTTAGAAGTTTTTTCTTAACCCTATAGGTGAAATTTTAAGGACCTTACCCTTCACATGTTCCTTTCTCACTGATAAAACTGTATATTGTGACTACAAGATGCTCCCTGATCGTTCTTGGTCAGAAGCTTTAGAAAGTCACAGTCATCACATACATCAGGCAAGTTATTTCATATTCCACTTGCTGATAAATTTTCAGTCAAGTTATCTATCATCACTGCCTGCCTCTCCCTTTCCATGGTAACCAAGGAGTTATGGCAGAAGGAAGACTGTAAATTGACGGGGTTTCATCCCCTTTCCGGTAGGAGCTTGTGGCTGGAGATTGAACCCTGGGACAGACTCTCTCTGGTGTCCACCACAGCTGGCAGCAGCACCAGCTCCTAAGGCTGCTCTTTTATTCTGGTATTTCTATTCCCAGAACTCTGTGCACAGGCTTCAAAATCCAGAACCTCTTCCCTTGCACTCTTCTCAGCTTCAGAGCAAAGAACATTTTGCACCAAGTAGCCAACTAGACAGGCTCTCTTCATTATTCTCCCATTGAGCTCCTACTGGCTACCTGCAGGTAAATCCAGCCTGCATTTAATCTCTAAATTTGAAGCAATATTTTGTGTTTATTTTCACACTGGCCTTGACTGTAGCATTTCATGGACAGGTACAGGTTATACCACTAATCTGTAAACAGACTTCCCACAGAAATCTGTCGAAAGGTCTTCATAGCGTCGGAGAGGCACCTGAGCACAGCAACACAGATAACCTGATGGAGGCATTCACTTTGCTGCCCTGATGTAGTTAACCAGCAATCATATTACCTTGCTCCTTCAATACCACTGGGCTCACTTCAATTCACTTTGGTCTCTCTGAACTTGACGCTATTGTATCTGCTGCTGCTGCAAGATGCTCTCCAAAATAGAGTTTGATTTTACAAAGGTCTGAACATCTTCAGCACCTATTTTACCAGTGAAAACCTATCTTCAGTAAAACTACTGTGAGCCTAGACTCAGAGTGACCACTGTAGCACTATTAACAATTAGATGCAGGCTTCCAGTGAACTGTCGGAAGGGAGGCAGGAAGAAGTAGTCGACAAGCCTATCAGTTATCTGTCGACTTTGACCTGCCCTATTTGTTAAAGCCAAAACACGCATACACATGAAAGCACCCTCCACTGATAAACTAATAGCAAATGACCTCCTTGCGGTTTCCACAAGGAAAACATCCATTTCCTTTAGTTACTATTTTGCATTCTTCTCACTACACCTATAGGAAGTTTCAATAACAACATCAAACTGATAGAGATACACAATCTGCACTCATTTAACTTCAAAATCAGTATTCCTGTTTTCTAAAAGGTAAATGCTTCACCTTTTCAAAATAATTCTTAAGACAACGTGAACTTTCATGACTCCTTGCTACTTCCAAAATTCAGTTCTCTCCCACAGACAATCAAGAGAAATCTCTAAATAGGTTCATAGTCTTCTGTTCATTAAAAATAAAAACACAACACAAAAACAACAACATACTTCGCAATGCTACTTTGAAGGAGGAGTTCTGCAAAAGCAGAGCTGGAAAATTGTATTATATTACAAGATGAAAAAGCAGGAAGCATGCTGCCATTCGTTTTAGTCACTTCTAAGCAATTTTGTTTTAATCTGCTGAAGGCAACTTTCAGTGTAAAGTATGAAAGCTCAAGATCATCTAGTTAGGAAGATGAATGCCTTTTAAATCTTCAGTTGGGACTATTGCCTCCATTTATAAAAAAACACAATTTCTGCTCCAACAACAGAATTAGCATAAGTACCCTTAGAGTCTTGCTCACAAGATCCGCCAGCTAGATCTTCTTTCTTATTTCAATCTGAGATTGACGTCAGCAGCATTCACAACCTTTTGAGAACTCATTCTCCAGTTTCTACTTAATTTGAGGTCTCGGAACATTTATATGACTCACAAAATCTGATGTTTGAAGCTTCAGGGCACAAAGATGGAAAGAAATCCAAAGGGAAAAAATGATTGCGTTTAATATAGTAAAATAAAAAGAACCAGAGAAAACATAGTCAGGTGCTATTTTTGGCAAGAGTTGTGCGCTAAAAGAAGCGGACAAATTTCTCTTTCACTGCTCAATAAAACAAAGAAACACAATTTTCTGTTCCATTCATTTTTCTCAGTGAATGAAGAGGCTGGTCATAAAAGTGATGTTAAAAGCAAAGGATTTTGCAGCAAACTGCTAGAGCTGAGCGATACTTTGGGACCACCAAAGCCAAGAACCAACGCACCAAGCCTCCCAACAGAGAACACTTCACACAGAACACACATATCTGATGTTATCTAGGAGAAAGCTCCTCTAGAGTCAGAAGTCCCTGCTGGAAACAGCTCCAAATTGCGAGTCTGAATTCAAAGTGCAGTCTGTGCTGTTCAGAAGTGCAAAACTTGAGAAATGCTCATTTCTGAGGAGCAGGAATTTGGATATAAATCGCTGATGTCAAGAGAGATTTCATTCCTGCAAACCCCTGACCCTTACCCTGGAGATGCACAGGCGCTGTACATCTTCTGGCTGAAGGGAAGACCATGCAGCTGGGGAGATGCATTCCCCACTGTGCCTCACAGGGAGACAATCTACTGCAATGTCACTGCTCTGTCAGATGCTGGTCTCTAGTTCCAAATCTGGGTCTGTATAAGTCCACCTCTGGCAAAAAACAACCTATCCCTCCTTTTCTGAAGGGAGAACACCAGTTATACAAATCCCTCGAGCCTTGTCACACTGTCAAATTAACACTCATTGTTATTAATCAAGAATTTAATAGATGAGATCTTAAAATTAATGTGTTTCGGGAATCTTTTAATTTAAAAATACGGAGATCAAATGAGTCATGACTGATAAAGTCACTCAGCTTCTCCCTTTGAGAGACTATTTTGAACAAATACTTTATTGAGCAGATAGGTTTTAGCAGAACACACATGACTCACCTGTGGCATGAGGGCAATTAAATCTTTGTCAATTTAAAAAAAAAAAATATTTGTAATATAAGCAGACAAATTTGAAGTGAAAAATCTCCTGCTTCTCATATTTCCCAATAACAGCCCCAGTTAATAGCCTGAGTTTAATCTCACCTTCCTTCACGAAAAATCAAGAAATCAATGTTGCACTACTTCTTGGACATGTAGACTATAGTCCAAAGAAAAAGAAAAAAATAAATAAGAGGGCTACCTTGCACATATTCTGACATTATAACCAACAAAACAAATACCACCTCTTGTCTGCCTTTGTACTAAAAAAAAGAAAAAAAAAAAAAAAAAGGCCAGTTTTTTCAATCATCAAACTGGCTGCACTGACTCTCTCACAGTTGTAGGGTAACATAATACTATATATTTGGAGGATACATTCTCAGGCAGGATAAATGGCTGCCATTCCAGGAACTTTAGAATTCTGAAGAGCCCTGTTGGAGCAAAAGGGATGCATAGGTTTGATACTTTCAGTACCAGAGCGAGTAAACGCTTTGTACGCTGTTAGTGGAAACTAAAGCTTTTAATTTCCCTCTGTTTAAGCACTTGGATTTTGTAAACGGTATGGCAGGTGACAACCTCGCCATAGCTCAGCAGCTTCAGGTTTTGACACACAGCCGGAGCTTCTGTGCTTCCCAGTCTCCCAGCCGTATGGAGAGGATTTCCATGGCCTGTGCTGCAGATGGGAGAACCGCCACATGACTTCGAGTCAACAATGCAGTGATGCAAAGGTGCTGTTGTGTCTGAGTTACAGTCAGATTCTGCAAGTACCACTGATTTGGGTGAAACTTCCTGTTAAAATGGTAAATACCTGGAAAACCGAGACCATTTCCAGATTTAGGCGCAAGATTATTCAAATCACAGTTTTGTCATAACACGGGTGTGGGCGATTTTTGCTGCATTTGTTCCCTTTGGATTTCTTGCAGTCTCTTGATAGACTAATGAGTAGCTCCTATGCATACTTACATCCGAATTTTAGCACGAAATCCAAAATAATTTCAAAACAGTCAGGACTTCAGAAAGATGGTCACAGCTTTAAACATGATGCTGTGGAGCAGGGCACACGCAACCCAGTACAGTAGCAAGTGCATCACGGGTACAGAACTTTATACAGATTCTTCCCTTGGAAGAGTTCACTTTTCCCTAAACAAATCATTAACCACCACAAGTGAAAGGAAATGACTAATTTTACTCTTCCAATGCCAAAGACTCAGTGGGGACCAAGTAGTTTTCACTAATTTACCTCATTTAATATCTCTGCAGCAGTGACTTTAAATGCATGCTATTTTCAAGATGATGGGCATTCTAATAAAAGAGGAGATCCACTTTAGCTGGATAAGGAGCCCTAAACAGGTATGGATTTTCAGCTGTCACATGATTACAGCACAACAGTGGGAATGAGCATCAGTATAGAGATACTGTTCATCTGCAGCCCTGAGTTCCTATCATCAGCCAACTCATTCAAGTCCCTTCTGTGCTTTACATCATGTCTCACACTTAGGAAAACAACCTAGGAAGGGGGTTTGGTGAGGAAGGGTGTCTAAAAAACAGGCTGAAGAGCATTGCCAAATGCATAGCTTCCTCATCTCGGGAAGCGCTGAGCCCAGACACCAACCACCCTGCGGGAAGGCAGGACTCCACATGGCATTGGTGCAGACTGACACTTCTGTGACAGCAGTTCCTTCCCCCCTGCAGAACCCAGGCTTCCTGGGCTTGCTGCTCAGCACTACTCCTTGCTGCTTACAAGCCAGTGTTTATGAACACTGCTGCTTTGGTGCTGCTTTCTACTGTAATTAAGACACTCATTAAAGGCACTGGGTTTGTCTTTCTTTGCATAGTGCCCCTTTGGTTCTACGCTAGTTTTGTGCCAGTTTTCACCACGCTCACTCACCGGCTTAAGGCCACGTCAGCACTGCGCTGCAGAGCTGCCTACACAAGGCCTCGCTGACCAGAGACACAGCAAGCTCCAGAAGTGGAGATGGCACAGCTCTGGCTGTGCTTCAGCCAACACAGGCTTGCTGCAAACCCCCTGCCACGCCAGCTCTAAGCACAACCCCCCTGCTTGCA
Organism: Baryphthengus martii; assembly: GCA_013396935.1. Taxonomy (NCBI): domain Eukaryota; kingdom Metazoa; phylum Chordata; class Aves; order Coraciiformes; family Momotidae; genus Baryphthengus; species Baryphthengus martii. The sequence continues at coordinate 1,876,259 of VWZK01006935.1, forward strand.
GACAACACATCTCCCCTCAAGTGTTTTACGATACTGCTGAGCCCATGGATGCACCAGGCAAGGCTACTGCAGCATTAAACCCTACATGGCATGGCAGCCTGTCCTGCAGATCCTTCAAGTTTACACTGATGTAAGGGATTGGAATCACATCTTGAAGAACCTCCATATTTTTTTCTGGTAACTGTTAACACTGCGGCTTTGGTAGCAAAAAATGTAAATCCAAACGCTCAATGGCATTTCAACTTCTGTACCTTAAATTGCCACTGAAGTGTCCATCTCTAATGGCTCCATGCAGCCAAAACTTGCTCTCTGGAAATCACAAACTTCCACATCCTTTCAAGCAGCTATTTCTGAAACAGCACAACATTCCCAACAACATGCAACCCAAGCTCTCAGCCTTGGGCACCTCAGAAATAACACGGGACTAAACCAGACACAAGGCAGGACTGAAGCTACCGATCTGTGTTCATCCCATTAGGAAGTGGAACAATCCCTGCCATGCTGCGTCACAGTGGAGAGGCAGTTTGCAGTAGAGACAGGAAGTTTATTCATCCCTTCCAATTCCTAAGTACTCTTTACTTGTTTCCCAGTCCTCTGCTGTCTTCCAGTTAGCCGGCTATACCTCTACAAAGGGAGCGGAGAGCAAATTTAAAAGACTCCCAGCTGAAAAAGTTTGTATTTTACAGCAACACTGGACAAACGAAAGTGTTTACACCTGATGATACTGGAGACAACCTCTGAGAGGATTGATTTTGTCCACCTGTACTGTCCACCAAGTTGTTACACGACTACACACCCCAAATCATACTTTGCCTCAGTTAACCTCTGTGGGGACGTCATCATTATTGTAGCTGAAGTTGATAACCACAGAAGTAAGCTAGAGTGTCTCCCTAGAAACTGCACACACACATATCAGCAGGGTGAGGTCTCATTTTCTTTACAGTTTTGGTGGTTCTACAACCCAGCAAGGGCTGAGAGAGGGTAAGAGAAGCATAAAGGTTAAGAACCATCATTCCACTCTTATGCAAGAAAGACTTCAAAAATGCATTCCTTAATTAGCTTTGCTTGCCTGTACATTTCCAGTGTCGTTATTCCATGCAATCAGTTGAGGCACCAGGGTGCTATACTGTAGTCAGAGCACTTCTTCTCTAAAAAGGAAAAAAGTAAATTGACTTCCTCGCTTTTCTCCACCTCTCTTTTTTCATTCTTATGCACAACTCCATTATTTCAAGTCCTGTTACAACAGTGCTCTGCGAGAACTATCCTTACAGTTAATACAAAAGTGTTTACAAAGGTACTGTCTTATTTCACCAAGATCAAGCCAGGGTGCAAAATGCAGAGCCAAGAGAAAACTCCAGGAGAGGAGGCAGAGCCTTACAGAAATGTGTACAGCACGAGGCTAAAATACACAGCAAGGAAGCATTTTAGCATTTGGTGGTAATACCAACGGGAATTAATTTTTTAGCCTTTCAAGTAAGTTAGGACAGTTTGAGAGTTAAAAAAAACCAAAACAACAAACCACCACCAAAACACATTTGATGGGAGTTATTTCTCTTTCTTCCAAAAAAAAAAAAAAAAAAAA
>VWZK01006935.1:1877860-1909845 GCA_013396935.1 Baryphthengus martii
AAAAAAGACCTGCAGTCCTTGGTAAAGGACCCTCCATGGACTTACGGAAGCTGACTCACACCAGCCTACCACAACTGGGCACTCAGAGCACTGGCTTCCTTTCAGGAGCGGGAAGGGCTCCGTGTCCGCTGGCAGTCGGCCAAGCGGGGATGCAGTTACCATGGCATTCGAACACTCGGTAACTTCAGGACTGCCACAGCCTTATCACTGAGGCAGGGACCAAAGGAGAGGAAGCAGCAGGTGGATCTCTGAATAAGCACAGGCGAAAGCAAAAACAGTGCTAGGGTGAATATCCTGCCTAGTAAACATCCTATGCACCGATTCCCCATATGTTCTGTTTTATCCCTCTGGCTACAAGAAAAGCAGAGACAGTAACACCTGATAGACATCAGTAGTGTATGTGCACAGATGTATCTACGCACACCGCTCGCTCTCCGTGACTGTACCCTCCAGCACTGGTACAGATGTCTGCATCAGTTTGTCAGAGCGACTCGCCAGCCAGAAGCCAGCTGAGAAAATATCATCATGGAGCCTTCTCTAAGTAATATACAAAGTTTAATCACTTGAGTCGTACGCTGTATGAAGGTATTCCAGTTAATAAAGCACAGCAGATTACAACAGCGCATTTATCGGCTCCACTTGCACCTGCTCCCCTGAAGTTTCAAATCCTCTTGCTGCCTCCTGCTTCAATATCTACAATAAAGCAGTAGCAAAGCAGTGAGTATCTGATGTGTGATTAGCAAAGAAACGGATGTGAAGCAGAATTAGAAAAAGTAGAGGACTTTTCAAACAAGATGAAAGTGCACAACGGAAGCACAAGCTGCCCTGTGTCAGGTAGGTAAAACACTTGGGACTGGCAGCTCCATTTGGAAGGAGGAACATCTCAGCAACACAGCAAAGCCTGGACTGGGGCAAAAACAGAGAAGGACCCACGAAGACGCCGAGGATACACTTGGAGCTGCAGTGGCCCCTGACTACAAAATGCAAGGTGCTAAGCAGCTGTTGAAAGATGCATCTATCCCCAAACAGGATTTACATGTTTTCCAATTTGCCACTCTCATTAATATTTGCTGGGCATCCAGAACAGCTCACCAGATATCTAGGTTGCGATCCATGTCTCCTAGTAAATGTTATATTGTTCTGCAGATGGGAGGATCTAAGCAGCAAGCCACAGGCCTCCCAGTTCTCCATGCTGCAGGAGCATGCTTCATTTCTGTCCAGTTTCTGGTGTTTCTCACCAGTGTTTCCCACAGTCAGCACCATACATGTCTGGAGTCCAATGCTGCTGCCCTCCAACACAACTCCATGCAGCAGCCAGGTGGATCTCTGCAGTACATTGTGGTTACACTGCAGCTCCAGCACAATTTAACTACAATAATAACCAGGTAAGAGGTTATTTTGGGCACCTGGTTACTAAAATCAAACCAAAAAAATCAACAAGCCAACCAGATATGATTTTATGTTGTGGACAGCGAATCATGTCACCATTTATCTTGTGCTGGAAGGATTATCACTCATTTGCCTTTCTAACAAATCAAAAGCTTCTTCAGGGATGCCCATGTCACCTTCCCTCTACATGATGAAAACAGCCTTGCCAACAGAAACACAGAAAATCAGTGCTCAATGTCTCAGATCTTAGATCATATTGTTTAATGAATCAGGATTACGTTAAATAGCTAGACAGCAGAAAATAAATTACAAAATACCCACTGCTAAACTCCCAGGTACTCCAGTTGTACTATAGGGTACAGTTTCTCAAAACCACTTTTTATGGTCTCAGGTTCCTGTTTTTATCTCCAAAATCAGCCGTTCAGCCTACTCATAGATGTTGCATAAACATGACACTGCAGCAGGCAACATAATGCATGAAAGTTAAAAAAAGTGAATAAGCTCAACAAATAGTTGGTTTTTTTCACATTTGACCAAAACCTGATGACACAGTTTAAGTACGTGCTTACCTGAGATGAGTACTATGAGTACTCATAAATTCCACCCACTGTATTACCTCGTAACTGATCACAGTGTAACCGACCATATTGAAATACAGACTATACCTACTCATTCTACAGAAAATAGCATTGTGAAAGAAAAATCACAGTAAGGGCGATTCTGGTAAAACAAGGACAACAGTAAAACATTTTGAAGCACTTGACTCTAAGACCTTATGCAAAACGTTTACAAAATACCTATTCTGAGTCTCTGCTGTAAGAAGCATTAAATGTAAAATGTCAGGTGGTCAGCAACTCATTTGTCCTTTCAAAGCTTAAGTGCCTTACTGTATCAAATGAAGAATTTCTCTTGAAATTTCCCAAGTACAGTTTTTCTTCTACTGCACAACCAGTTAACCGTGGCCCATTTTCTCTAGAAAAGGTCCAAACCTTGGAACGATCAGCAGCTCTTAATCAACTAACACAAGTACACTCAATCCTGCTCCTGGATACAGCCTGGTACCTCGAAGTGCGGTATTGGAGCTTTTTCATTTAACTGAAATGCACAAAACAAGGGCAAACGCTTCATATACTGAGGAACTCTGCAAAGATGTAGCATGAAAAGAGATACTACACCTCGCAGTGAGAGCAAATCCAACACGGTAAGCAGGAATAACTCCTGCGGTAACAGAGCTTAGACTGAAGTTGAATTTGACCTCCACTGTAATGTAGAGTTATAATGAGATAACAATGGGATTGAGGTGATTAACTATAAACAGAAATAAACCTTCCATGTCAACTGTTTAACTGCAATCACAGGAATGCTCAGCCCAGCGAGTTTAGGCTGCTAAATAAATTAAATAGTGAATGGGATAAAAATAAAAAGCTGGGTGATTAGTTAAGTTTTTACTTCTCTCTCTTGTATCACTCTTGCAACTCTAATCATAAAGACCATACAGAGTGGCATGAGCGCTAAGTTCTTCCCAAAGCGGGAGTATTATTACTTAAGACGTAAACAAGACCTTGGAACTGAATTACAGACACTGCCATTGTATCTCTTGTCCAGTCAAATATTTTGCATCGTGTTTTAACACCAGAAGTAGTGCTTTACATCCACTCACCCCCGATGATTTTCATTCCTGGGACGCAGTAAGTCCTCAGTGCTGCAAATAAGATGTAATCCTCGACTCTCTTACAAGGAACAACCTGTTCTTTTCACTGTTATGACCTTGTCCATTTTAGTTCTTTGTCTGAACAGCAAATGAGAGGATTTCACAACAGCTGTAAATATACTGAGCAGAATTAGAGATCTTTAGAGACATCCGTCACTATTGCATCTATATATTAAAATTACAGAACTCTTATTATCTCTATTTTTAGAAACAAGTTTTGCGCAAGCGTTTCAAGTTTAAAGTCAGTGCTTATAAGGAACTTAGCAAAAACATGATGGGAATGGGATGCCAGGGGACTAGATGATTCTCTCATCTGAAATGCATAATTAGCTTTTCGTTAAGTGTGCAATTAGCATTAAAATTTACAATCAAGTATAACACTGTTCTAATTTTATCTCCTTTAAATGAAAAAAAATAAACTTAGTTACCAGTGCAGCTTCTCTGAATCCCTCCCCTCTGAGGTGAGCTGCACAGTAACATCTTGTCATCCAGCCAACAACTGACACAAAAAGCTTTTAGAAACATTGGGTGTTTGCTTTCTGGACAGCTACACAGCTTGGGGTTTGTTTTGGTTTACACTTTTTTTTGTTTGTTTTGTAATGGTAACTGCCACTCAGCATAAATAGCAGTTGTCATATTTCTGCTTGTAAAGATCCTCCCCACAAAGACAGAGCGATGTTGCTTTGCACCCTCTTCCCAGCTGTGCCTGAAAGCTGTTAGACGTGTTTCAGACATCCCCTACAGCTAATCTCAGACCCCTACAGCTTTCAGCAGTTAAACCACTGAAATATTTTTGTAGTGAGAAAGAAAAACCTATACTCATCCTAGTAGTTTAAATCTGATAAGCAGCACCTTTAAAGAAAAATCACACTGCAGTCTAAACATGCAGTCTCCATCTGAACATCACATCCTTTCTGCCTTTTAACCTGAAGTTAAATTTAACCTCTATTTGCCTTTAAGAAAGGGGGATTGAAAGCAGTTTCAACTGTAACATCAGTTGCCAAACTCTGTATTTAGTTATGTTTATTATTAATCACATATATGTCTACATGTTATGTATAGTATATGCAACAAAAATGAGATTCCATTGTGTTGTACAAAAGTATAACAGAAGTGTAATGAAATTCCTCACACCAAGTATGCACTGTGTGGCATGCAAGTGTTTTAGGCTAAACACTGCCAATGATTTTCCACTGGTAAACTTGGATTATTATCCAAAGAGCTCATGGAATTAATCTAGACTGAGCCAGCACGAAGGATTGAGTTTGCCCCTCAGCAGTTAACCTCAAGGCTACGTCGCTCAAGAGTTCTTCTGTTATTATTACTTGCCGCCATTATTACTTACCAGCAATAGACATACAAATGCACAGAAGGAAAAAAAAAAGAAATTTCACATTGCTCTCACCTAAAACCCAAATCACTTCTATTCATTCACTCTGCTTCCACCTGGATCTGGACAAAGTGGCCTTCTCCAGCTGCTAGGCAACCTGAACACTGCATGGAGTATTAACTGTATGCATTTGGTAAGAATATAATAATGTTATCTTTGAGATTTATTTATAATAAAAAGCATACCGAGCTGAAAAATATAATAGCTTTCCTTCAGTAATCAGTAATTAACAACTCTGGGAATGCAAAACTGTTGGTCAAGAAAATAATCCACGTGTACACTCTAAATGCAGAGAGATATCATGATATTTTTGTAAGAAGCCAATCTATAAGAGAGAATTTTTATATGAAAGTATTTTTACAGATGGTAGCGGCATAAAAAAAATTTAGTCCAAGAATTACATTTATGTAGCTATTCTAATATCTACATAATACGTGAACATATTGACGCAAGCAATGTTTTAAATTAGTAAAGTTTCAATTACCAAACCTCATCCAACTACAGAATGAACCTTCTCAGTAAAGGTCATTTATTCCATTTACATAAAGCTACCATTCCTAGACAAGGCAGAAAAGACTTGAAATTGAAACACAATCAATAGGTCTTAGAGTTCTTTAAAGAAAAAAATAATCCCTACAAAACATTATTTCACATAACCCCTCTCCAAACCATTTTACTGTTTTTTCTGTAGCAGCAGAGACACCATTCTACCTTAAAAACACCATGAATAGCCTTGCTATGTCCCATTCCTCTCAAACTCAAGATAGTCCTTTCAAGCCATTTCAAAGCAGATCATTTGCCGGCTGCTAGGTCACTAGCACAACTGATAGCACTCTTATTAAAATACCATTTGGGTGATTGAGGTGTTAGTACCAATAAAGAAGCCCGTTAATAATATCAAAAAATTAAAGAGATCAGCACTCTGTCTTGATCACTACATTTGACCACTTCACAAATCCGATTCACAAAATACGGACCTCCTCAAACTCCAACACAAAAGCTACAAAATCTCTACTTTAAAAATGCTCATGCATTTCTGCTGGAGATATTAACCGCAAGACCAGCCAGAAGGCCATTTAGTGACACAGCAACATGCAGTTAGACTTTACGTGCAACCGCCTGGCACTCGAAGCGGTATGAATTTGCCTTAGCTTTACCAAAACCCAAGGAGTTCTTCGTAGCTGGGGTTCTAAACCCAAATGTTCCACTCTTCTGTTCAAATCGATGCAGAAAGCCCCACTGATCACCGGTCTCTCTGGATCACAGCACTGCAGTACTAACTTGCTCGCTGCCTCGAGATTTGTAGGACACAGAAGGAGGTTGTTTGTGCACAGCCCTTGAGCACCTCCAATCTGACACAGCTGCGTTCACTTCAGAGCTCCACAAGCACCCATGAACTGAAAGAGACCTGGCTCCGCCAAGCAGAGAACCTTAGAGGTTCTCAGAAGTGTTCCTCTCTAGATTTTATAAAGACATTTGAAGTGGTTAATTTAAACACTTGTCCCTTCTTCACTTAAGTTTCACAATGAACCCGATTCAGGTAAGACTTAACATCAAGCTTCTGGGGAGCACAACTCAAACAAATGTCAACATAACTGGAAAGGTGTAAAGTAAAAGTGAAGTGTTCGATGGAGCCACAGGGTTCCACACTCACAGAAACTCAATAGCAGCTGTAAAGCATTTTAAAAAATAATTGGAAGATGGATTAGTAAGAAAACTCTTCCTTCCTACACGCAGCAACACACAGTTTTAGTGTGCTAATGGCCCCCACTACTACAACATGTACCATGAAGAACACATCGAAATTACAAGTTTAGTCTCAGGGCAGGCAGGAGGTAAAAGAGTTCAAATACTGTGGTTTTTATAGAGGTACACACTTCATGTTTTTGTTAAAGTCTTTAAATGACGACTCACGCATCAGGGTTCCATGCAAGAGCACAGAAAGGGAAGAAAAGAGTACAAGTCACTCTGGAAACTGTTCGACACTTACACGAACCTTTTATTGAAAATAAATGTTAAATTAACATTGTTGTTGGTAACTCCAGTCTTACAGGTCCTATAGATAGCACCCTCTGAGGAATCCACCTGACATCTCTTTTCATAAGAAGTTAAGAGTTATTAAAGCCTTTTGCCCCCACCAAAGCCTTCAAACACATTAAAATTATTGCTTTATTCACTTTAATTCTGGTATCTTTGTAAAAAGAAAATACTTCATTGTGCTTTCTGTCTTGCTTTTACACAACTTAGTGAATTTCATATGCCTAGATTAAGAAGGACAAATTGGCTGGAAATTGTCTTTAGTTGCGTACTGGGCCTGAAGTCCAAACATTCTTATTACCTAAGACCTAAATTAAATCCAACAGTTTCAGGCCAGGTTATCTACATTAGTTTCAATGCCAGAATTCTGAAACATGAAGAGGATCTTTTATTAAATAATTTGTTGTACCTTGTACCAAGGAACACAGAAATTAAATCAATCAAATCATATTGTTGCAGTAAAAAAAGTTTATTTTAGATCCTGTTTTACTGTGACAATTCATCACAATAAAAAAAAACAAACAAAACAACCCACCCAATGTGATTACTGCGGTATCACACTCAAATGCAATAATTTAAGATTAATTCTAAATCAAGTGCATATATATCAATTAGAAGACTACACTCACAGCTGGGGCAGGATTTGGGTAAACAATTTCAACTCATCTTCAAGCCTGAACTTTAAGCTTAATTTGTGGGAGAAACAACTAAGTAGGCAGCTATTTTGATTTAGTGAGCTAACTTCTTAGAAATTGTTTTAAGAGAATATTAGCCTCATATCTTCTGTTTAAGATCTTTTCTTTTTATGCAAAGCAGAAGAGAAGAATCTTACAAAATGGAATTCCAGCTGGAGCCTCGTGGTACTTTAAAACAGCCATCTGAGCCTGGGTTTTTTAACCACACTGAATAATTCACTGCAACATAGAGGGTTTAAGCACCATCAGGATAAATTGCCTTTGCACTGTAGGATTTAAGTCATTTGCCAGCAAGCAGAATAAAAGAAAACACTTGTTTTCCATAGAAAGGAACATTATGAGGTACAGACAATTGCTTGACCTTGATCTACCTCTCTGCAGCTCAGGGACTTTTTTTGTTTTGTTTTCTTATCTAGGTTAGGATGCTGCAAGTCAAAAAAGGCTGAAAATGTCCCACAAGTGGCTGTTCGAGGAGAGGGAGCCTCCAGCTTACCTGCACAAGTTCTCTTCCCATTTGATTTACCAAGAAGTTGTGTCAGCAGAGATGAAGCATACCTGGCTTCCCCCTGAGGGCTCCTGAACGGATGGAGTGAGCTGACTTGGTGCTGCTGAGCAGGTACATAAGTTGCAGGAAGATAGAAGTATCTTGTTTGGAGGACAAGTTGATAGCAGGAGCTATGTGTAGAGTTCACTCATTGAGTGCTCACTGAATTTCTTCACCTACTAGTGCTCACTCAAAAAGTGCTACTAAAGGGCTCCAGACCTGCTCTGGGGTTGTTGCAGTTTAATAGTGCACTGACTCCCAAGGATGCAGAGTAACTGCTTAAGACTATATCAGGAGCCCCATCAGTTGAGCAAGACAGCAGTACAAAGAGAACTCACTCAGCTATACTGCAGAGATACAAATGACACAGCCAAGTAACATTCATGAACAATCAAAGTCTATATTAATCCAAAAATCTACTTCCAAACAAGCTATTTTTTGCCATCGTGTCTCTGCTGGGATTAATATAAAGCATTTTTAAAAACACTGGCACTTACCCAAATCTGCAGTTTCACCCGCTTGTCGTTCCTATAAACTGTTTTCACTTTGAAGTCAATTCCTACTGTGCTAACGAAGGCTGGTGTGAAAGTGTCATCAGCGTATCTGAAGAGGAAGGATGTTTTGCCCACGCTGCTGTTGCCAATAATCAGGAGTTTGAACATGTAATCAAAATTTTGATCTGAAGTGTCTTTCTGCCTGTATCTGGCATCTGTTACTGAAGCCATCTAAGAAAATGACAAACATTGAAAAAGAGCAGATTTAAGAGCAGTTCGCATTTGTTTTCCTTAACTGTGTACCATATGTTTAGTTTATCTCTGTTCTTTCTAATACCATACCCACTGTAGCTACTGAATAAAGAGGAACACACCTTGAAATCTCCTTTTAAATCCTAGCTTTAAAATTTCTGTTATCCACTTGGACTGTTAAGATTTACAAACCCCAGAAATACACTTGTTGCACCACTTTGTGTTTAAAAGAATAACAGATGGCTATTGCAGATTGTTCAAATACTGGTGGGGAAACAGCATTCATTACTCCTGTGGCAGGGTGCCACTTCTGGTGCTCCAATAAACGGCAGTAACCGCAACCAAGAACTAAAGTCTTTGACAGTGCATCCAACTACACAATTCATTAGGCAGCATCCCAGTCAGGCAAACCTAAATAACTCCTTTTCCGACTACTAGAGAAAATCTGCATTTCTACACATGCACCACCACCGTCTTCTCCTTTGAAAAGTTCTGTTCCCAACGTTTACAGGAAGAAGGAAAAAACCAAAGCAACAGGAAAAGATGAAACATTAGGAATTTCAACTGACAACTTTCAATCCATCCAACATCTATCTACTCTCAAGATTTCAATTACAATAAACAGTGTCTGCATAAAACATGAGGGCTCAGTGGGGCTGCAGACAGCATTTGGACCAGATAAATTATCCCTTTTGATTACGGGGCAGGTGAGAGTTGGGGATGTCAGTGGCGTGAGGAGCAGGGAAAATGTAGCCTCAGCCTTCTTGTGACCCTGAACTTGGTTTGGAAACCAAGAAACAACTGTATAACATCTGAATGGGTAGAACTCTCTGCGCAGGCCTGGCTGCTTTAACGTACGCAGCTCAGACACTCCATGGGAGAAGGCAAGTCCCTGACTTTTCATCTCTGTCTGTATAGAACAGAAGACAACTACACAGGCCATATTACTACAGAGAGGAGAAAAAGGAACCTTTACTTTTTAGCAGATAATAAAACAATTTTCATCCGCAATGCTGTTTCAAAAATCTATCCCACATCAAATAAGCAAAGGTCTCAGCTCCTTATAACCAGGCAGGGAGTTTTGCAAACTGGGGTAATGACAGCACAGCTCTGATTAGCAGCTACTCATCCACCAAATTAGGACACAGGTTACTTGTGTGCAGTGTCAGAAAGCACTGAGTGGAGACCAAAGTCTCTTCTTGCCCCAGCATCCAAAGGAATAATTTTCCCCTAACTCAGATTCATGGGCATCTTTGTGAAGAAACTCCCACCAATGTCCACTCTAACCATGTGACCAAATACTTTTCTTCTTGGCAAATCTCATTTGCACACAGGAATTCGCTCACTCACTGAAAAAAACAAAAAACAACAAAACAAAAAAACCCAACAACAAAAAAAACACAAAAAAAATCCAGTTCAAAACTCACTGCAGTTAAACAGCTATAAACCAAATACTATCCAAAGGCAATTTAATTTTGAGGATTTAACTTGAATTCCCAACAGAAGGGAAACAAACCAAAACCAACCCAGTTTAAACTTCAGTAGATTGCTCATGATGGTTTATCTCCAACTTAACACATGCAACTTTCTCACACAGCAAAGGGCTGGCGCAGCAGACGTCTCGTTCTCAGCTTGCATTAACAAGGACGCCTTCTGAAGAACTTCAGCCATAGTTCAATAGTCAACAGCTGCACTGAATGCAGTTAAAAAAATCTTCCCGCAATTCTCTGTAGCACACAACATAATTCTGATATGCTCTCTACTGAACTTCAGCTGCTATTCAGTAAGACTGCAGTCCTTTGTAAGCACTCCAGAAAACCCAAGTACAAATTTTCTTCTCATCAGTGTATCAGAAAAGGGCTCTTCTACTCACGCCTTGTGGTTCTTAATAAGAATTTCTAAAATGAAGAATTCAACATCCAACTGACTTACACACACATTCAGGCCAATGCACTCCCTGTCTCAGTTCAAATGTTAGAAATCTCATCTGAAAAATTATGAATCCAGACGATTAGTTGCTTTGTACCATCACCAACCTGGAAGACAGGAAGTTCTCTACTTGAGTAATTTATCTTTCTCATAGACATACATTACTTCCACAAACGTCCCTGAGAACACAGGTGCACTTACTAAAGAAGAAAAAAAAATTTTTAAATCTTTACATCTCCATTCCACTCACAGAGTCTTGAAAAAAAGTGAGATGCCTTCATCACTTGAAGCCTGGTCATTTAAAGATTCAGAGACAGATCTTTAACAAAGAAATATTCCATTAATCACACAGGAATCGATATCTCCTTTCTATCCTGCCTTCGCAGAATCCGACCACACACTCCGAGCTGATCTTTCAAATGAAACACTGCTGCTTCTATTAACCCCCCTCAGATTGCTAAAATCAAAAGTGTACCTGCGACTTTCAGATCTCAGTTAAAAAAGCAATTACTGGACGCGGCCAGCTAGAGCAGCTTTGTTAGAAGCACAATGCAGAAAACAAGATCAAATGATACTTGCACAGAACGCGGGGCTGTTGTCATAGAAGCACAACACTGGCTGGCCTGTGCGTGCCACGGTGCTGCGCTGAAGATGCTGCAGGTTGGCTCCTCGAATCATTAGAGGCAGCGATGGAGAGCAAAAATTTTGAAGAAAATTCCATCCCTTCTGCTTAAATTTGACTTTTCCCTTTCCCCTCTGGTCAGTAGAGTGACTTTAGTACTAATTAGTGATTACACCTCTAATTGCAGATCATTACTGAAGCTGTACTCCACCAGCAGTTGGGCTGAAAGTGTGGACAGCCCCGCCTCTGAATTTGTTCTTGAATCCTGAAGCCAGGACCCAGCAGGTCTTTCCCCAGTTCTCCTCCCCTCCCTTCCTCATCCTCACTTGTTATCCCACCCATGCTCCTTAGTTATGCCAGTCCCAAGGACCACACAGAGAGCTGGTCCAGAGAACAGAAAGATCCCACTTAAAAATAAATCCTCCTACAAGTTCTTCTGCTTTCCAGGGCTGTTTTTAAAGTTGGTTCCGTTCCTGATCCAGTGCAGCTGAGGGAGCCAAGCGGAGGGGACCGAGTGGTGGTAAGCGATGGCAGTTGCTATGCTACTGAGAGAAAGGTCCATGAAATGACACCTCCTGCAGGCCCTCTGCACCTGGCCAAGATTCAGCATCAGCAGTGGAAGGAAAAGGTGACGATGCACCGATGTCAAGCAGCTCCCGTCCAACTCATCAGAACAGTTCACACAGCCATCTCTCCTAGAGGATTTTATTCCCTCCTTGGCAAAAGCGCGTTTAGCTGGCAGCGTAACCCCCTGCTCTCTGGGTACGCACCTACAGACACTCCTTGCTTAGGGCAACTCCAAATACAGCAACATCTCTGTTCTTTTATAAGGACATGTGGACTAACCGGGCTTTTGTTACAGAAGATCAAGTCAAAAACAACTGGTGCACAGAAGAAAGGCTCGTGACTGTTTCCATTTTGGCTGCCCTGGAATAATCCTCAAGAAAATACCTATATAGGAAAGATTTCGCTACACTGCAGAAAATCCATCACACGGGAGAAGAAAAAGATGTCAGTCAGATTGTCCTCAAGAACACTTCAGTATGAGACCTTGCATCTTCCAGTTCTTTGCCTGGGCAGCCCACTTTGTTGTAGCTAAGAGCATACCAATATTGATAACCTGTTTTCCTCATATGCTTTAACAATAGGAACAAGGTCTCAAACACATCCACTTCCACCTGGGTTTGTGAGAATAGGCAGTTATGTAGCTATGAGATACCTTATTATTTCCCTATTGAGGAAAAAGCCTGCAGTGTGAGCTCGTCTTTTATTACACAGAGAAACCACATCGGAGGAGATGCTACAGATGCTCTAAGGCAATAAAATTTTAATCAGAGCTTATTAGCCGCCAAAGAGTATATTCCTCAGTCAAGGTCCCTCTCCTGCCTTTATCTTCTAGTTTGATCTAATGAAGTCTAAGAAAAAAAAAGCCTGTCACCCTAAGACACCTCCATGGGAAACCAGCCTTCACTTCATTCAGCACTCACTGAAATGTGTCATATAGATGGCCCCACGCAGCTGTGCTCTTTAATTTGTGACCAACATCATGGTGAAGAATCAAACCAATTTGTAGTGCAACACAGATCAAAGTGTTACCGCTCTTACAAATCACTAGAAGTGGTCATTACTGCCCCTGTTCTGCAGCATCTACCGCCTACAGCCAACTTCAGTGAAAAGCAGAACATGAATTGCCTAACACTGATGGTGCTGGCTAGAAATCAACCGGTTTATCTCGCCATCCATTTACTTCCAGAAAAAAATGAAGGTTGACTTCAGATGTTGCCAGCCCTTATGGTTCTAGCTGCAAACTAATGGAGGGTAGTTCTTCTCTCTACTCTCATAGATAAAAAAAAAAAAAGAAATCTGATCCTTACCTTGGAAGCTTAGGCTTCTCTGTATGAGCAACCACAGCGGCTGTTCACAGACATGGCTGTTTCCACGTCCCATTCTCTCTCACCACATCACAGGGAAGAAGTCTGAATCTGGAAGAGTCTCCTTGTCTGCTGTCAGTCACCTCAGTTAACCATGAAACACAGTCACACTGATGGAACCTACACTTCAAACTACACACTAAGACATAGCTTCCATTTCAACTTGTTATGAAGCTGTGTATTCTGTATATTACAAGTTCTTTGCATTCCTAACAGTAAAGACATCTTTTAATATTTTTCACTGCTTTTTTTTTAAAGCAAAAACTGAAATACACTACACACATTTTGTGTTACATAGGACTGGTGGCAATTTAAATGTGACTGTTTAACAGTTTCATCATCATCCACTAGCACACACGTTTCTTTTATTAGGCAGATGAGAAGAGAAGGGTGAAAACACTCCTCTGTATTTCTAAGAGTCAAATATCTTAGGACAGCATGCTACTGCAACCTGGTCCAGCCTCATTTTTTTGTGTTTTCAACAACTGAGCCTCTGCTCTTTCTCGTGATGCACTATTTTACTGCCTTACAGGGCTATCAGTGCTAAACCACTCTTATTTCAGCGCCCAACTTCTTTCTTCCTTACTTCCATTTCACTGTTCCTCAGTTCCAGTGCTCAAGATCAGCCAACAAAGAAAAACTGAGTCAGAAGTTAATGACTGCCAGGCTGGAAAGAGTAAGTGGTAAGAGCAGGCAACAAGAAAAGGGGCACAAGCACAGCTGAAGCTGTTAGACTCCTGGCTATCCACAGGCACCGAGGAGTGCGGAAGGAAGAGGAGATTACTAGATACACTCATTTGGGAAAAGCAGCAATAATGAGACTACATAAAAGTAGTTGTTTAAAAAAAATAAATAAATCCCACGCACAGTACTACAGTCAATACATCGTGCTAAAGTGGAATAGATCACCCATGTGCCAAGGCTCTTACAGAAACATCGGACAGGAACATTGCAGACAGCTCTGAAGGTGCTAAAAGACTGTGGAAACCGTACTGTAAGTTATACCATAGGAAAGAAACAAAAAGGTAGCAAAATCAA
Source organism: Baryphthengus martii (assembly GCA_013396935.1). Lineage (NCBI taxonomy): Eukaryota > Metazoa > Chordata > Aves > Coraciiformes > Momotidae > Baryphthengus > Baryphthengus martii. The sequence goes on from VWZK01006935.1 coordinate 1,891,893, forward strand.
AAGATTTCTTCATCTCCAATATTTACAGCTTAGTAGTAATTCATGAGAGACATGACTGACATGCAACATAACTTCTTTCCAAAAGAGTTAATACCTTGTGGGGTTCTTTTCCCCCCTCCCCGAAAGTCTTAAGAAGTGCATCTACATTAAAAATATTCTAGTTCACAAATTACAGATCTATGTCAAGTTTTTATTATAAACTCACTCCTTTATGTGCTCTGTCATTGGAAAAAAATAATTTAATTTTTTTTCCCAGAAATTACATTTAATCTTGAATCAGATTTCTATCAAGTAACAGAACTTTTTACAGCCAATTTATGCTGTCCTACAAATAAAGCTCATAAAGGAAGTAAGGCTGTGACCTTAAGGAGTCTTATACCAACGCCAGTACTACAAAAGAGATTTATCAGAAGCAGAAAACACAGTATGAACAATTAACATAACCGCTAATAAATATTGCAAGCAAGTGATAGTTACCAATTTAGATCTATAATCCATGAGACAGATGAAGGCTTTGCTGTGAGTATATGAATCAAGAGAGTGGTCACACTGTTGAACCTGCGATGTAGAAGCAAAAGGATTACAATGTTTACGATAAAGATGGATAATGATAATATTATGTAAGAGACTAATGGGTGGGCAGGCCAGACCGTGAACACAATGCTGTGTACAGGTCTGAGCTTCCCTCACTGAAGGTAAAGGCAAAAAAAACCCCAAAGAGAAATAGCACTTGAATTAATGACAGATACTAAGACAACAGCAGAGATTTGGAGCCATCAGTTAAAAATATATTAAAGAGAGATTGTCTACATTAATCTAATATAAAAGTTCCAGATAAATCCTCCAAGTGGATGCAAAACCTCCAACAGGAATTATTACGCCTTTCATGCAGAAAGGCAGCAAAGTAAAGGGAACCAAGGAGCAGCTGAGATACATCTGTATGCGTTGGTGTTTTGCACACAGCCTGGGTCAAAGTCTACTGTGCTGCAACGGCAAATTGCAATAGGACACGGAGATGTCTGCAACTTACAGCACATCTATACAAAAGTAGCTGCCTTCAAGTCATAGTTATTCCATATTCAGAACAGAAAAGCATAACAGAATTTAGTCCTCTTTTTCATGGCTAATATAATCTAATGGCTAACTTTGTCTCTGGTGCATTTCCTCTCCAGTAAACAAGGGTAAACCACCGTTTGTCTTCTTGACTTAGATTATCTTGCCTTGTGGAGACTGCCAAAACACGCGGACAAACTCAGACCTTGTGTAAGTAACAAGCTGCAGCCACCTATTCCAGGTCAGACTTTGGATCAAACAAGGACGAATCCTTTCTCACGATCCACACAATTGACAATCACCTCACTTGGCAACAAGACAGCACCTTGCTCTTGCCTGAAGTATTGCACATTTTTCAGTATCGGTTATGCTTCCTGCTGTTCTCACACCCCTGCCCTCTGCAAGAGCTGCTCCCTGTGACAGCCTCTGGCTCACACTTCAGGACTGCCCAGGACTTGATTTTGAGGCGTAATCCAAACAATTTAATTGATAGATCTAGAACAAAACTAATTCAACAGTGTAAACAGAAAATTAAGTCTATGCTTATTACTTCAAAAATGTAAGCCTCTCATCTTGACAGCAAAAACTAAAACTGATTTATCAATGAGCCCAAAACTCTTTGCAAGAAGATACTTGCAGTGGATTTGGTCTGGAACTCATGTGCTACAATTCAGTTCGATATACATATGACAATTAAAAGGATAAAAACCTCTCAACAATGCAGGTGGCTATTTATTATTATTAGCCACTCAGATTCGGGAAGACAGGCTTTAAAAAGTCTTCTAAGAATTTGCTGAGTGTGGTACAAAGGTCAAGAACCTGCATCACCCCTTTCCCATCAGCTCTGGAACTTCACAACTATAATTTGCCAGGCGGCAGGCTGGGACTGTTAGAAAGATTTCCTCAAGCCAAATGTCCCTCTGTGTCTGGAGCCATGCCTCTCCCATTTCCTGCGTAACGTTCAACATCCTTAAAGTCCACTCAGAGCCACAACAAAACTCTCAGGAAGGAGGAGTTAGTCACTCTAATTTTACAATGGCAAAAAAATGTAAAGAAATAGAAGACAGTAAAAAAAAGTGGCAACTTTTATGTTTTCTTTGTGGCCCTTTTATTATGACATAGCTCCATGTCTGTTGGCAAACGTGCTACTCCAGAAGATACAGAGAAAAATATTTAATAGTACAAAGATCTCCCCTTCTAAAGAGGAGCCACTAACCAAGCCCAGCTCAACTCTCTCCCAAAGGATGCACAGAACAAGAGATTTACTTCTTCCTTGTGCCCTAAATAGCAGATGCAGAGATTACCTCAATTCCCTGAATATTCTATCGAGCTGAGGAACCCCCACAGCCAGCCAATTTCTAGACCTACAGAACCGCTAGCGGAGGCTGACCCTGAATCCAGCCCTGTCTCCAGGAACAGTGCGAGCTGAAGAGGTCGATCGCTATTACAAATGTCACCATCATTAAAGCCCTTGCTTCCCGTTACAAACATCGCAGCCATGGCCAAGGTAAAAGACTTCGGTGCCCTTCCCATCAGCTCGCCAGCCTTGCCGTTCTGCCTTGGTTTCTCTGAGAACAAACTGGCAACAGTGAAATACGCCTGGGTACCTCACTGCTGAATACGCTGAAGTAGCAGTGACATAAACGCACTCAGAGCAACACGCACAACAAACCCGTCCCAACTCTGCTGCAAGATACATGCGTCAGCTCCCGGCTGATCCTTCTCCAGGGGGAAGGCAGTGCACAGCTACCTTCTGCGTGGGGATACAGCCCTTCGCGGAGAAAGCTGTGACCATGCCCTCCCACGGTGGTGGAAGGTAAGGCAAGTTCAGGCACATGATGAAACTCATACTACCAGGAGCTAAAATCAGGCCGTACTCAGGTTCAGGAGACACCTCTCCAGCAGTGTGCAGGAGATGGTTACAGATGTTTTTCCTGCATCACTAGATCTTTCATTTATAGGTAAAAGCAAGCTGCTGTCCTGACCAAATCGGGTGACTGGAGACTGGTATTGTCTTGTAGCAATCACCTGTATACCAGAATCAGACAGCGACAAGGCCAGCTCAGGATGCCTCTGCAGTGCAGCTGTTTCATTTGCTGCCTTTTGTCCTTCTCCAAGCAGAAAGCCTTTAATGAAGAAGTTATTTCGTATCTCTCTGCTACAATGTTCTCCATGATGCAAAGCATCTCCATTACTGCAAAGCAAGCCACCTGCTAACCGGGATTAGAGTAAGCGCCCTCACAATTCCCATGTTTTAATTAGCTGATACTTCCAAAGGCAAGTCTTATTGCTTACATCACCGATCAAATACTACCACGCTGCAGAAAGCTAAGCACACATTTACAAGAGCTCACTAAATACTGCGGAACTTTAAGCACAAGATACATTTCACAGCAAGAAGCACACCTGACATCACCAGTTCGGGACATTTCTCAATGTTACCCATTCAGCATTGCTTCAGAAAAAACTACTTCTTCAGACCAAACAGATACGGACTTACTGGGGAGGGTTAAGTGGACATGAGTGCCCTTCCCTGGCACCTCGACCAGCCAGTGTGATGCAAGACCCTGAAACATGATGCTGTGACCTGCCCATTTTGATCTGGATCATGTGAAAAAGAAAATAGGAAAAACTATCTGAAACGCATGCAAGTCAATTAACACGGCAATAACATGACAATGACAGCTAGCATGCTAATGAATACTACAGCTATTGCTTTGCTACACCTAGATGTAGCAACAACTACTGCTATCAAAAGGTAAAGCTAGTAAGTCGTCTCAATTTGTTCCCTGAAAACGTGTCAGATCCGCAAAAAGAATAGCACAGTTTCGTGAAAACTGCAAAGGAAGCTTGATTTAAAGGTTGGTTTATTTGTCTCTCTTCTGAGGTATAATACAAATCGCCCTGATGAAACAGTCCTGAGGTCAGCTATCACCCCACGGTCTCAGTAAATGCATATACAACCACTTCCAGGATAGCAAGCACCAACAACAGGAAATAAAAAGCTTTTTAGTTGTACACTTACATACATCAATATATGGATTCCATCTTGTACCCACTATAATCCAACCCCAGTGCTCCCACGATCTGGGTACAGATTCAAATACACACATCAAGACTACAGTTCCACTGACATTTTCACCTTGGGAGGGAGAAGGCTTAAAAGAGAAGGTTTATTTGAACCCAGAGCTAATCCAGCCTACAAAGAAGCCACACAAACTGTTACTAGTTCAACCGAGAGTGCAGTGCTTGGTCAGGAGTGACTGATGAGGAAGAAAGCAGGAGAGGCTGAAACCAGATTTCCCACCGAGGAAACATGAATCAAACTTCTGAGGCCACTATCTTACATTGTTTCAGGCCAAGAAGAATGCAGGTTAAAATTAACACACTCCTTTCTTTCCTTTTTTGTCAGGTTAGTCTTAATTTAGGTCAGATCAACCTGATGCACTGCACAAACACACCATTGCTTGTGCCATAAGAAGGAAAGAACAGCTTGGAGACAATGTGGAGGGGTAAAAAGGTGGGACCACCTGTGCTGGTGTTAGCGATATCGCTGCGATCCCACAGCACGACGTTACCGTGCTGCTGGAAAGCACAGAGAAAAACCCAGGGGAAAAAACAAAGAACACATGGCAAAAAAAAAAAAACCTAGATGTATTTTGTACATCATGAACTATGGAAATCGGAGAGTTTATACTTTTTATGAATTAAATTAAATTGATTGACCTGTTGGGCTTTGTGCAATGGGCTCTCTGCCTCCTGCTACAGGGCAGCGTGGGTGGACACCCAGCCTGCAGCTCCTTCCCCCGTATGGCGAAGCCACAAAGCCGCAGGTGGGTGCTCCGCAGCCAGCGCAGCCCGGCGGCAGCAGGTCTCTCTCCCTCCCTCTCTCTCTCTCCCCCTCCCCTTCCAAGAGCAGCAACAGCCAAACCGAAATCCCGGGTTTCTCCCGGCAGTTTTGTTTCCCTGCAGTACAGTTTTGGGTTTTAATTGCCGCAACTCCACGAGCGGAAAACAACCGCCCGGGGTGACGGGAACTGCCAAAGGTTACACACCAGCTGGAACGGCCGGGAAGGCCCCGCTCCCCAGCCTCCCCCCCCGCCGCGCTCAGGATATTTTAAAGATAAGGCAGTATTATATCACCCCTCATTGCCGACAAATATTTATTTTAGAGATGCAACTGCTGTTACCTCCTCCTCCTCGCCGCTCCTGAGGGTCTGCCGTTCACACCACACCTCAGGGGCACAAAACACCCATCCCGCCAACCGGTGCCTGCCGAGCGCAGACCGGGACACCCACCGGGGCANTGGAGCGCGGGAGTCCCAGCGGGGTTTGTGGGGGTGTCCCGGCCGTGAGCGGCACCGCCCCGCCGTCGGCCCGAGCCCTCAGGGAATGGCGTCCTAGGTGCGACCCTGACTTGTCACACTCGCTAAACTGTTAACTCTGAAGCCTAGTGATGGTGGCTGTGGTATCGGAAACCACATCTCTGCTGGTGAGAAGACAAAAAAAAAATGAGACAGTGACCGCGTTCTGTCTAAGTTGCTTGCCTGAAGGAAGTCTGATGAAGAGGTTGCGGCAGACCCACTTGGATTTAAAATCCTACAAACAGACCACAGGTTCAAAATCAGGGATCTGATTGTGGCCTGTCCTTTGCTGGGGAGTCAAAACAGCTTTCAGAGATGATCGTCTAGAGAAAGTGAACAAAATCATAGGCATTTAAAATGTGATTGTCGTAACTGATGAGGTGCTTCCTAAACAGCCAGCAAAGATGACAGCGTGTTTTCCCACTGCCGGGCTTTAAGCAAGTGCCTGAGCATAAACACAAGAGTCTTGACCAGCCCCAGGAGAGAGCAACTACTTGTGAGGAGTGGCCAGAGCAGGAGCCACGTAAAGATACTGGAGTGCAGGGTTCCTATCTTCTCTTGTTGACTAGCTAAGCAGCCTCCAGGGACCACTTCTGAACTCAGTGCTCTAAAATAACTAATAATAACTAAAGTGATTGTTATATAAACCGGGCTGCAATGTAAGCCTTAAGCAAGGTATCGGCTTTGTGTAGGCAACTTGGAGTAATTGATAGCATAACAAAATCCCAGACTCATTACAATAGTTATTTCAAAGACAAACAGGCTTGACATCTACAAAAGTCTTTTTACCTTCTTGCAATCCTCTCATTGCTCTGGGATTTGTGATCTCTCCTTTTCTAAAACCTAGCTTCCACTCCACCCAGCACGGTGTCTGCAGCGACGGTGATAATGCTTTCCCTCTGTCTCCTGACTGATGCTCAGTCTAGAAAAACATTTTGAGCCAACAGCCCTATAAAGCTCCAGCACGGAAAGCAAGTGGTCATGGGCGGATAACTACACCTTTGATGCAAAGGACACGTTATGACTTAGGTTCACTTGGGCATTTGCTTAGTGATTACCTGATTTAACATCCCATGATCGCAGCCACCAGGACAGAGCTACTGTTCAGCCTAGTTTCCAAAAGCTTTTCTAGATTTCATGCCATCCCTGAAATGCCAGTGCTTATATACAAGCCTTTTCTCAGTCAGGGCTAACCGCAAGAAGAAGGGACGTATCCAGGTAGTTAGGAGACAAGGGAACTTGTAGTGATTCTTTCTGTCTATCATTTTGTTTAGCCACATTTCTGTAACTTATGGAGTGAGTATTGTTAGCTCTCCTAGGGCACTTCCCTTCAGAATTTAACGTTGTACGGTCATGAGTCGCTCACACAACTTCCAGTGAGGTCTGTATTATTTTAGATTTATAGATGGGAAAGTGAGGTAACAGGAGAGAACTCCCACAAGCCAGTGGAGGTGGAAGGGAAGAGCAGATGTTACGCTTTATCTTGTTTTCTGACACGTGGATCCATCTGACTCTCTCACAGCAGTCACGCGAGTACATTTATCAAGCACAACATGCCTACTCTACTACTCTCTCAACGTGTCTAATTCAAGTTACTGCATCCTCACACAGTGCAATTGATCTAAGGAAACAATTTTAATCTTTTCAGTTTCCTCTTCTCTAAAAACAGGATTTTATTTATTGATTTATATATTACTAAAGCAAGAGCAGCACCCAAGCTCTTAAATCAAGGATGATGGTCTGCTATGTGTGATGCTGTAAGTAGTGATAATACTAATGACCCTAAGTCTAAGAAACTCATTGTTTGAGCTCATGATAAGCTTTGGGCATGCCTAGACAAAAATGTATTCCACAGAAGCACAGTTTACACACAGAGCAGCAGTTTCAGCTCTTTACCGGCTGTTGTCCAGGGGAAGCTAGATGAAAACATGCTAGTTGCAAGGAAAACACAAAATCCTCTTTATTTGATTAGGTAGCTCTCAATCCTTTGCTTCTTTCACTTCAGTGTGGAATAAACAGCATATATGCCCTATGCTGTGTCCCCAAGATGTATGCAAATTGCGTTCTCTTTAACTGGGCTAATACACCAAAACCTTACAAATGGGATTTTGAAAACTGTTCATAATATTAGAAATAGCACAATGAAGTGATATCCAGATTTGACTGTGCTGCCAATGCAGCTGCTTTTATGCACAGCATGCTATGTTGTGTCCTGAAACACATTCAGAAAGCAGGGAGAACTTGTGCAGTCCTTATCAATTAATATTTCCACAGCGTATCTACCCATGCTGTGCTGTGCACATGCAAAATAGCCCAAAAATGAGTATATACCAACAGATGATCTCTAACCAGCAACCAGTTACCCACGGCCTTAGCCAGATTCAGTCCAGGTAGTCCTGTTCCTACAATCCTGCCCTGGCTCCTCCTGCAGCTCCTCTGGGCCTTTGCTCCCTTTCCTTCGTTTGGAGTGGCAGCAATGGATCATTCTGTTTTGAGAAGAAAACTCTAGGAAGTTGTGTCCCCTGTATCCCCCACATCATGGTAGGAACGTGGGAAATGGAGGAGGAGACTTGTGCTGGTCAGAGGAAAGCACAACATTGGAGCAGCTCAGAAACGCTTGATTGTTTTTACAGCACCCACCCACTCCGTGATCTGATGCCCGGGATGTATCCTCACTGCTTCCTGCACCTTGCTTGATGGGCCGCTCTGCCCCATTTCAGGATGAGTGCCAGCACGAGGTGGTGTGGAACAGCCTCCCTTGCTGTTCTGAGTCAGAACCTGGAACGCTGTAAGCACAGGTCAGCCAGTCTCTGCTTCAGTGTAGTTATGAATGGAGTTTAGGGTCAGTCTCTTTTTTTTCCTCCTATCCTTACTCAAAGGAATCTACAGCAGATTTAGCCATCACAAAATTGTGCTGTGACATTGGTCACAGCCTGGAAAGGATTACTCAAGTCTTGGACTCTGTGTCCACTGCCTGTGCCAGGCCACAGGAGCTGGGCAGCAGCTGTCAGTGGAGATTCCTGCTCCTCGGGGCATGGCTGACGTGGTGGCACCAGGCTGGCGGTGGAAGAGTGAATCACCACCTCTCCTAGGAGTGGTGCTTCCCGGACAATGGCAAGCCTGGGACTTGTATGCAGCCACTCCTTACACAAGACAAACTTTGAAAGGAAAAGTAAACTGACTTTATTTGACTATAGTGCTTAACAAATCAGCACCTGTTTCTTGCAGGATGAAAGGGGGAATGAGTTAACATGCCAAATAGTTTTGAGCCAAAGCGACTTCCACCAGCTGGACAGATCTTCGTGATTGTTTCCTGGTTCCCTCCAGGCAGAAAGCTCCCCTGTCCAGTTAGCCACAAAGACACAGCTGTCTGGAAGTGGGGTGCAACCTTTTAGATAAACTCCATCCTTTGGCTTTGCTTTCTTTGAGATGGACATGACCCTCCAGTGAAGTTCCCCTTTTCATCCAGTTTTATAGATAGAGTTCTGCTTGGTGCAATTCCATCTTTATTGCTTTCTGAATCGCCATCCTCAGGTCTCCAGTTTTGATCCACCTATAGTCACGGTTGTCACGGAATAGCCTTGGAGTGGTTCTCCTGGTTGGGCAAATCCGATCAGGCCTAACACTGAGTCATCTGCAAACAAGTATCACAGCATAATGCAAATGCAAGTGCCTCTCCTCTTGCCAAAAGTTAAGAATTTTTATCATCTCCAAGGATCTATGACCTTGCACTCATAGGGTTTTAATAATCTCTCACTTCAGAGCTATTTACTACATAAGCTGTAAGTGAGGACAATGAATGAAGCTCATTAGCAGTTTGATACAGGCTAGATAGGATGGCAGATAAACAGCCATGGGGACAAAAGTGCATTTGAAGTAGCTGACTCCTAAACTCAGCCTGCCAGGATGATGGACAGGATACTCTGCCCATGCTGGCGTTCGTGGTTGTTGTGCTTTTGTTCCCTGCTGCTAAGCATGGCAAAGGAAAGGTTTCCTGAGTCTCTAGCTGATACTTCCTTAAAGCCTGCACAGCCTCAGGTGCACAAAGCAACCTCTGCTCCCAGGCAGCCAGATGGCTAGCTGCAATCCAGTCACTCTTTAATTAACTTTGTGGTTTTTTTTCCTCCATAGGTTGCTTCTGGGAAAAAGGGAGCTGACAGCATGTTTGTTTACATGAGATTGATTTGGCCTGGCAGTTCCTTGGGTCTATAATAAGAATTTTCAAGTGTCTTTGAGTTTTGTCATCACCTTAAAGGAGCAGAAGCTCAGAATCCAGGGGGACTTCTAGGATGCATCTGAAGAAATAACGTGAGTACACAGGTTTACTGCAAGTCATATGCAGATGGGCAGCACATAAAGCTGATGGGAACAAACTAGTCTGAGGCCTTGGTTACTGTGCACTGTTGAGCTGCTGCAGTGTATAATTAACTTCAAATGCAACTATAACAAACACCGACCTGTAAGCGGCTCCTCTAAACCCTGTGGAGTTGTTCGCGTGAATGAAGTTACACAACATACATAAACTGTTGGATGGATGGAAGGTTCAAGATGTATCCCTCTGCACAGAAGAAAATGCCCACCAGCAGTATCACCTGATCGAGATTAAAAAGCAGTAGAGTGTGAAAAATCTGCACTAGGAGTTAGCAACTGAAATGCCCAGATATAAAACGGGTAGAAAGAGAAAAATATTGAAGTAACAGATGAAAAGTAAGTTTACCCTGCAATGCAGAGATATGAAACAGCTTTTACACTTACCTGCCCCTCGCAATCAAGCTGTGGCAGCACGTATATCATACTCTACTGAGACCACAGATAAACACCAAGCAGGCTGGCAAGGGCCACGCTCTGTCCTGCTACAGAGGACAAAAGCAGGGTCTAGAAAAGAGCAAGTATAAAGGAGGGTGGGGAAGCTGCACCAGCTCATTATGCAGAACACACAGAGGGTAGAAAGGATTAGAGAGAAAGGAGGCAGACAAATAACAAAGGAAAAAGGATTAGAATATTTTTTTCCTTTGTAAGTAGCAAGTCTGGAAGGTATAAAGTACTTAAGGAGAGGAGATGAATGAGAGAAGAGGTGAAGGAGAGCAATTTTGAATAAGGATAGTCTTAAACATCAAGGATGAAGGACATTGCCCGTACCTGTCACTGAAGGGACATCTCTATAGATGAAGGACTTTTTAAAAATCACTTTGGACTTTTTAAAAATTACTTTTGAGGCCACATTTTCTGACATCAGAGCATTTTGCAAAGAAAGGGACAAATGATGTCCATCTCTCAGGCTATTATTTCACTGCAAAGATAAGGCAAGGGCAGAGCTGTGGCAAAAGTATTCCTGGAAAGTCACAGAGGTGCACCCTGCTAATTTGCATCAGAGATTATTTTTTTTAATTACTATTTGTTGAATTATACCCCAGATGAACAAGCAGAGTCCTCCCCCTGGTGGCAAGTAAAAAACACACGGCAATGATTTTTTACAGTCACGTCAATCTAAGGTTATTAAATGAGATAAGAAGCATCAGACAGGACCTATTTTTTATTAGCTCAACTGATACAGCTGGGGGAACAAAAAGACAATTTTGCAAAACATAAATCCTTTTTCAGGACATACTTAGAATTATTTACTTTGAAGGTTGATACAACTTGAGAATACTTGCTGAGTTCAATTTATTCATTAATTTGTTAGACAATTTGCAAGACAAGTAGAGCATAAAACCTGTAGAACAACTTTTAGTAGCTGAGCAGGGTAATCGTAATGTGCAATAATCCCATTATTTCCACTGAGTCCTTGTCTTTTAGTGCCCAATTGAGTTTTGGTGTCTAAAATCCTTTAGAGGCAGATTGGTGCAGAAAGTAAAATTCGTGATGTTACTGAGCAGTAAAAAATGGACTCAGTAGACAAGATGGGTTTATTGTAGACAACAATTTTCCCCAGCTAATGTCCTCAGATAGTTCTTCAAAAATTTTATGTAGAAAATTATCTCTGTGTTTATTATGGGAAGTTATGGTAAGTGCCTTCTGCACAGGATTTTTTCCTTTAGATGACTGTTTTGGTGGATGAGAGGAGAGCAGCATGTGCTCTTTATTTTGGCTTTACTAAGGCTTTTGACACCGTCTCCCATAGCATCCTCACAAACAAACTGATGAAGTATAACTTAAATAAATGGGAAGTGAGGTGGACAGAAAACTAGCAGAACTGGTGGGCTGAAAGGGTCTTGTCACTAGTGAAGTACCCCTGGGGCTGATATTTTACCCCCTTCATTAACAACCTAGATGAAAAGATAAGAGTCCACTTTCAGCAAACTGGCAGATGGTACAAAACTGGGGAGAGCAGCTGATAACTAGACGGTTATCAACTCAACGGATTGGAGAAATGGGAAGAGAGGGTTGTCATGAAGTTCAAGAAAGGGAAATGTGAAGTCCTTCACCTGTGCACCAGTACGGGCTGGGTGCTGGCAGTTTGGAAGGCAGCTTTGCAGAGGAGGACGTGGGAGTCCAAGTGGAGAACGAGTTGACTATGAGCCAGCAATGCGCCCTTGTGGCAAAGGAGGCCAACAGCACCCCGGGCTGCATTAGGAAAAACGTCACCAGCAGGTCAAGAGAGGTGATTTTTCTCTCCCTCTATTTTTCTTTTCCATTCGAGTAGATAACCACTAGGTACCACCCTGTCCTCAACAGCATAGCTAGTATAAAAACGGCTGAGTTGTAATTACACGGAAAAACAAGTGTTGTCTTTTAATTATTAAAAGAAGAATCTTCAGCTGTGACATTCAACATTAGTAACCATTGCCAACATAAACAAGAATATGTTCCCTTATCTGTAAGAATGAAACGCTATGCCCTTTATCACAAAACACTGTCTGCATGCTTATGTTTAAAAAGGTTTAATTTTTCACCCTGGTACAAAAATACAGTACAATGTGATGACAAGGCATTGGCCAAAAAAACATTCAAAGAATAAAAGGGGAAACCCCATAAAGCTTCAACATAATCCACCCTCACTTGATGAAACAATCAAAAGGTGAGTGCGCAAGGAAGAAGTTAAATTTCAGCCTAAAAGCAAATAAAGATGAATCACACACAGTTTTACACAAAAATATGTTTGTAGAGCTAATAAATTCACATGCTACTTGGACATTCATGAAATTTATTGTACTTGGCTTAGTGGCAGAATTCATGGTTTGGAACATCTAGAAAACACCTGACCCAGGAACATGCCCCAGTCGTGGGAATATCCAGTAAAAAAATGGTATCACATAATACCAGTGAGTAAAGGGGAATCCAACCCCAATCAAGTGTCAAAATGTTGGCTACTTTAGTTACTCCAATCACACTGTCGTCAAATGAACGTTTTGCCCTACACACCTCCCTTTTAATGCCAAGTATTAGTGGTTGCTCACACACAAAGAGTGATGTGTTTGCACATTACCTAGTTGCAAATAACCATTACAGTACAAACTGCCAGGCAGAGGAGGAGATAACACTGTAATGAACATGTGTGAACTCCGAACAGGGTTTAACCTAACATTGTTGACAGGAGAATTACGTCCCTCCAGTGCATCTACATTCTTTGTCTGTTTAATCTTTTCCTCTTAAAGTTTTGAAGTGATGAAAAAGCATCATTCAGCATACTCATTATAGTTCATCTCCCAGGTGCTTTTGTTTGAAAGCATCGCCCGTTAGCTTCTCCTGAGCCTCCTTCATCCCTTGAACAACTGAAAGATTAGATAGAGAGGTATTAACTATTAATCACAAGATGAAAACATCAAGGTGGGCTGGTAATGAAAGTGTTTTAAAACAACACAGGTACAGAATGTAGATCTAAAAATTAACCTGTGGGAAAAAAAAACCCAAACAAACAATAGTCCTGCACCCTCTTCCCAACTATTTGCAGTTGGATCATTCACTTTGCATGATTTTCCATGCCACAACTGCAGAGACAGTTTAGGTCCTATAGACATTATAGCAGGTGTTAAGGTGAGTGAATCAGGATTCTGAATACGGTTCCTCAAACATAAGAGAACCACTCACTCACATTGTATCGAACAGCTCCAGGCTATGTTGTAAATTATCACTCTCCTTCCATCAAAAGTGAGAGTTCCATCTCACTAAAAATGTGCTTCACGCTACTTTGCACATACCTTGATCGGCATTGGTATAGAAGTACTTGTAGCTGGGGTTTCCTTTCCCATTTATGATTTCTGGGTGGACTTTTCCACTGGGGTCTACGAAACAAAGAAAATCAAACAGCAAATTTAGGTGATAACAAAAAGAACACAGTCCTGTGAGTGGATACAACAGCTGTGGATGCCCTACCCATGAAAAGGATTCGGGGAATGTAACCTCCATCAGGACTAAAGGCTTCATCCCTTGGCTCTTCATCATCCTACCAAAGCAAGCCAGAAGAGAGGGAACATGTTAGTAAGGCATCTAGCAAAACACAGCATTCATTTTAAAGAAACAAGCTATTGCCTTCAGATTCCATTTACCCTGAGCAATTTACATCTCAAACAGGCACTGGGAAACCACAGTATCTTCCACTTTCAAAGGAAAGCTATTTTTACCTGAATAAGTATCATTTATGCAAATATTAATATTTTTTCTCTTCTGTCAATTTGCATTAAATGCTCCACACTGGTATAGGAATGTGTATGTCATGAGAGAATTAATATAAATTCCTTTATTGTGGCAACGGAATAACACAACGTACGAATTGTTAAAGAGGCAACGGCAGAGAGCCAAGTTTATAAACACAATTAAAATAACTAGACTGAAAAAAAAATCTTTTTAAAAACAATCAGTTATCAATCAATCAGGAGTGCACGATTTAGGATGTACACAAAACAGGAGGCAAGTAAGATTCCAAATGTTTCCTTACTAGGCAGTAACATGAACACAAATCAGAGGGCAGCCTACCTCAAGGTTGACCATAACAAAATTATGGGCAAGTTCAGAGATCTCCTTGGATTCAGCAAACTTCGGCTTTAAAGCTAATTGGGGGGAAAAAAAGGTGTGTAAAGACCATAGGAAAGATTTCAGGTTTTCAGGTCAGCATCAAAATCTCAACTTCATTCTTCCCTCTGGAGAGCTGGTACTTTTCAATAAGCAGTCAGTAAATGGAATATATCTATCAAACCATTCAAGCCAGGCTGAGAACAGCAGCTCACTGAAGCAGCCCTTGCTGGGCAGCCATATGATGAAGCCTGGCCAACAGACACAGGAGGTCATACTTGAACCAGAAGCAAGAAGCTTGCTGTAAATCACTCTTCTCACTCACCCAGCTCACCCTTCAAGCTGAGCCTTTATGCCCAGCTTGTTTGAGATCCTGAAAATACACACGCTTCCGAAGTGCAGTGTTATTCTGCTGGCATTTAGGCACAGCTGGTTTTTGGCCGTTGTAACAGGCAAACTGGTGCAACATTTTACCGCTCTCAATGAAATACAAACAGCGTTTGCATTTTGAATGCAACGTTCATGCTTGTCTCAGTTCTGTGCTTTCTGTGCAAAAGTTCATGGGAAATCACAGCAAGCTCTAGTAATAAATACAGGTACCTTTGCAGGCTCCACACCAAGACTTGTGGATGATAACCATAAGAGGCAAACCGCTAAAAAAAAAAAAAAGGAAAGCAAATTGTCAAAGAAAGCTTACAGTTGAGCCTCTAAATCATTACATGTACATTTTTACAGTCATGACTTCTACAAAGGCTAAATTTAACAGAAAGTAAGAGAGCTGTAAAGAGATTCTTGCAGAAAGTTCCCAATCTTAAAACATGTATAATAATAATTTATTATAACTGCCAGCCAATAACTGTTCTTGTAGAGGAGGAGACTTTATCTACTTTACTACCTAATACAGTTTATTTAACACTGTTCATCAAAAATCCCTCTAGCATTTCACCTTCTGATAAAGTCAAGCTTACCAAGTTCAATTTCTTCAAGTTCCTTTATAGTATATTCAGGCTGCATTATGCTATTAGAAAAGAGGCCTTAAAGACACTGCAAACTTGACATATTTCCTGTTGTTAGTGCTGGTGACCCAGTTAATCCGCCACTTCACTGCTCCTGATTATTCTGCATCAATTTTACCTTTCTAGCAAGAAAAGTGATACCACCACAGGTGACACTTGTTGCTGTTGAGCACATCCAAGTAGTACAATGCTAATCTCCACACCTTCTGCATGAGGAAGTCCTTACCAACACTTTATTTCTACCGTCCAACAGCTGGACTGGTGGATGCTGACTAGGGTGGTAAACTAAGAAAGACTCAGAACAAGGAATTGGGAATCTCATGCCTTTTCTCTTACCAATAAACCCCTTAAGTTATGGAATAATATTTGAGGGAAGCTGGTAATAATGACATAGCTTCCAGAACAGCCTAGGTGAGAAAAGCCTAAAACTAGGTGAAGGAAAGGAAGGAATCTAGAGAGAACATGTTACCTGGATACTTCTTTCAGGATATGCCAAGCAAAGCAAACTGTAAGCTTTCTGGCTACTGTAAAATCTGTTACCATATTAGTGGTTAAAAATAAGGTAAAAATTTCACACACAAATTACAAACACGTTTGCACATAAGATCAACTAAATTAGTTACCAGCAGTACTGATGTATGAGGTTTTCTTTAGACAGATAGGAAAGAAAATCCCTACTTAGCAGCATTCAGTTACGGCCTTCAGAACCACGAAAGGGTGGAGAGGAAGCCATTAACATTTAGAGTAGTCCAAACAGAAGTCTGCCATTTATAACTAACCAATATGTTACCATCTTCTTTACATAGGACTCTGCAATAAGGAGCAAGAATACCCATTGCCCTAGTAAAGCTTGTATTGCATCAGCATCCTCTCCCTGATGATGAAAAGACCATTATTTTTCATTGTTTCCATACAGTCCAACATGAATTCGCCTCTTTCTTGAGAAGAGCCTGATTTAAGTCCAGAACATGCACATTGTTCTTATCAAGGATCAGCGCTTCATGTCAGAAGAGTTCAATCATCTGGTAATCAGTACTGCAACACACTTTTTTTTTTTTTTAAGTTAAGAGAAAATTTCAAAGCAAATTTTAAATAGAAGTGCGTGCAGTCTTGAAATGCCAACTCAGTCAATGAGAACTCATAGGAGTTTGAGATATTGAATGTGTTTTATCAGCTTTACGCCCTTTACTTTGACTGGGAAAAGAAACTTATTACATCTAAAAGTTTTTGTAGTCATTTCTCAGTCCTGCAATGCAGTCCTGCAAAGTCCACCTAGCAGCTGGTATGTGAGATAAATGGCTACTGTAACTGAAGTAACCCTTCCTGCCCCACTTCACCATTTCCTCCCACGTAGCACTACACATACAATTAAAACCAAAAGCCCCAATTTATTAAGATGAGGGATGAAGCATTCACCAGAAAGTGAAAAGCTTATATGAGATAGCTATGTGGTATAGCAAAGACTGAAATCAGTTGAAAGTGCAAATCCAAGTTACCCATCACAGCTGATACAGACCAGAGGGTATCATCCCAGAACAGACACTGTTATTTTAGCTCATTCTTCCCATGAGAGCACTCACTCTTAAACAATTAGTGGTTTTAAAGGCATTTAAAGATGACCTTGCAGAGAAAAAACATAGCGTTATTTCAATAAAATAGTCCTCCACATAAATTAAGACTTTGCTCCATTTAAGGCACATATTTTATTGTTAAAGCTGAAACAGAGAGGTTTGAGTTTGCTAAGCCAGCACCCTTCTGTCATGCGGAGTTTGCAAATCTCTTTCTTGGGTTCAGTAGGATTTTTTTGAAACAGTTACATCCTGAAAACACAGCCTGTTCTAGTTCTGGACCCAAAGTCTCTTATGCAGTTTGATATTATCTGGAGAAAGCCTTGGAGAAACAATCTTCTTATTCAAGACATGCACGTGCCAATGCAGAGGGGAAACATCTTCCGTATGGTCATCACCTTCTGGATTTTCATATTCAGACATCATTTGATTACTAAAGTTTTGGTCTCCATAGGAGACTTCACTTGCTTGAGGATGCAACAGTAGCTCTCCTCTTCAAAAGACATAAGAGAGGAGAAGGTTGGGCTGGGTGAACAGCATCCCAACAGAGCCTCTTAGCAATACAGCTTACTCGGTTGCTGCAGAGACACAGCATCCATCTTCCCAGAGCTGCTGGCATCCCATGGTCTGACAGGCGATAGGTGGGTCCCGAGCTCTGCAGGGCCCGTGGCCGGCAGGCGAGTTCTTACTGCGACCAGTACTTTGTGACCTGAGCAGGGCCGCTGCTGTGCGTGGCACAGGTGACAAGGTTTATTGGATGCTGCGGCTCAGGTACTGCAGGAACATGCTGGCCAGCTGAGGCAAGTTTTCGCCGCTGGGCTGCATCTTGGTGTAGCTGATGAACTGCCTCCGCAGGCGGCTCAGCTCGGCCATGCTCACGGGCCGGTTCAGCACCAGCCCTTCGGCGACGCCGGGGACGCGGACCAGCTCCCCGGGCTGCGCCCCGCTCCTCTGGGCGGCCATGACGGCGGCCAGCACCTCCTGGGTGACGCGGTCGAGCTGG
>VWZK01006935.1:1909956-1942497 GCA_013396935.1 Baryphthengus martii
CCCGGCGGGGCAGAGCCCACTGCGGGCGGGGAAAGAGGGTCGTCAGCGCCGCCGCCCCTCGCCGGCCAGTGCCTCGGGCGGGCCCGGGGGCACAACCCGAGGGGAATGGCCTCGCTACAGCTCGCGTCGGGCACAGGGACACCGTCCCGCTCGAAAGCGCCATCGGGCCACGGTTACCCCTGAGAGCCGGAGACCCGGTGACTGTACCAACGCGGGATCCCCGCCCTCACCCACAGGGAATTTAGAGACAAGGCCCCCACCATCCCCGACACATCCAGACTGTTCCGTGTACAGAGCCAAAATCAAAGTCTCAAGACTTCCTAGACCACTGGCTCTGAGGCATCTTACTTGATGCGTAACAGCGAATTTCATATAATTGTTCATCTCATCGGTCAGACTTAGAACAAAAATCTGCTTTTTCAGTTTATCTTTTGTTCGGTGGTGGTGGTGGTTTCCGCCAGTCCTTAAATTCAGTATCATTCAAATGCGGCTGAACTCAAAATGCGGAGCAGGTCTGTGGCTCCAGCAATGATAGGAGGGCGCCTGTGTTCCACCCGTGGGGTTTTTCTGAGCAGAAACGCTCGTCCTGCCTAAACCCCAGAGCTCGCCATCCCTCCCTCCTTGGTCTCATTTTAAAGCTTCCTCTGCTTCATTACAAAACAATGCTGCAGTTATTCCCACAAATATTGAAACAGTCTTATTTTTTTTGCACAGGTTTACCAAATAAATGTCATAAACGCTTATAAGATTTCTGAACTGCACCATCTGGGTTAATTTGGTGCTTACACTAGAGTGCAGAGCTCGCCAGATGGATCAGTTTGAGAGCAGAATTCAATTAAAGAACAAACCTAGAAGGCTTAATGAATTTCTGCTCACGTCAGCATTGTCGGATCTAGGTTAGAAATTTAAAAGTACAAGTAGAATTTATAAGCACACAGTTTTCCTTCTCGCATTTTAACAAGAAACAGAAGAAATTCTGAGGAAAAGAAAGTGTCAAAATGTCATTTTTTACCTTTTCAGAGACAGTGATCCTTTCGGAGTTTAAGCTTAACCCAGAAAAGGTTCTGTCTACTCAAACAACTTGTCAGTTCACCACAGTTTGAAATTTCCAGACTTTTTCTGCAGATGGTGAGGAAATAACTTCTCTCACACAGAGGCCTCATCTATAGGGGCACATGGAATTTTAGGGAAGCTATTAGCACTGCTGAGCTCAAGGGGACTGAGCACTCCTTAAACACACATTCGCAGGTTTCAGAACCAGATCTTTCTTCACTGTGGTAAATATTCAACTATTTTCTTCTCATTTCAGAGACATGCTCGGCCTTCAGTCATTTAATTAGACTGCAGTGATGAAACCTAGGTGGTGCCTCAGAAAAGTTCTCAAAACCCTGTATTTTCTCTCTAACAAGCCAGGGGCACCTGAACAGCCTCCTACATCACCTTCAGGTGTGCTAATAATGACTATTTTCTGTGGTTAAATTTAGGATTGATACAGAATCTTTGTGAATGTTTTTAAGGACACTTTTCCGTATTTAGCTGACATACCTGGCTGCTGCCTCTTTCTTCCCATCTTCTAGTGTTCTCCAATGAATGTGGTCTCCAAAACCTGCCAGAGAGAAGGGTTTATAAATGCTGCATGATTTAACATGTCAACTAATAGAGGAAACCAGTCCAACCCTTAAGAATGTTTTCAACTCATTTTATATTCTTTTTTTAAAGCCAACTATAAGCCCAGTCCCGGAAAGGCTCTGCAAATACAACCGACATAGCCTGATGAGGAATCCCACTGAAACTAATTAACAAAAACATACCACACTCATGAATATTTAATATATATATGCAAATGACAGCAAAATCCCCCAAACAGAGATTAAAAATGAAGGGCCTTCTGATTATTTCCCATTCTTTTTCAATCTGTGAACATTTATTAACTGATTAGTGACAAATTAAACATGTTGGCATTGGGTTTCCTAAATCCCACTGTACGTGAACGAAAGCAAAACTTAAAATAGGCCAGCATACGATCATTAACTGCTCTAAAACTATTATGCTGAGTATTACTGCTGATAATTATCATCAAAGAGTAAGCAGGAATGCCATTACACAGACTTCTGAATGTTACACTGATAACAAGCCTTGTTATGTTAGTTGAGGTAAAAGCCAGCGAGCATGTTTAACATCTTCAAAGCAGGGACTGCCAGTTTTTTTGACAACACAATACTTGGCCAAAAGCCACACAAGAGAGCTGCTCCCCTGCAAGACCTCCTCAGAGCTCTCATGTCACCAATAACACAGGGCTGCGCTCGCTGACCAAGTATCAGCCTCGGCTCACCCCTTCCCATCACTGAGGTTTGGATTAAGTCAGCAACCCCCAGTGCCCAGGGTGCTGAAAGGGGCAGATTTGGGGAGCTACACAGGGGCCAGGAGCCACAGAGTGCCCAATGCCGACAAGGGAAAGTGAATGTCTCCAGTAGACAGACAACTATGGCAAAGAAGCTGGAGAAAGCCAAAACCAAGGTCAAAACCTCATTGCATCCTTGTACAGCATCCGGGAGGTTTGAACAGTTGGCACAGTATTTTTATTACCTTATTTTCTCTCCTGATATGAGCAACTGTGAACATGTATGATGTAATACATCAAATATTTACTTGTGCTAGCACTGAGGTGGGGATGGCAGGTCCGTGTCCAATCACGCACACGTATCAGCTACAGAGGCAGCTTCATACACAAGGCTACGTTTGTACCAACTGAACGTAACGGAGCAAAAACCAGTTGGATTACCAAAAGTTACGTTTACTGAGAATACTGACATGTCAGCCGTTTCAGTCATTCAAAGGCCAATATTTTAAAAGAGGGAAAACCTTCTATTGTTCTAGCAAGGAAACACTGAAAGCTGAACTCAACCCCACTTTGTCACAAGCTTCAGTATGTTTTTAAAAACATTACACAAGATATCACAGAGTGTTTCTTTTGAATGAAAGTCACCTGAAGAATTAACTGTAAAACACAAGAGGAATGACTGGGATCCACGCCACAGAGCTTTGCCGTCACTGACCAAATTGCGGTTACTACCAGCCCTGAGGAGGAGCTCTGTCTCTGAGACAGGCTGAAGCCAGCACCTGGGGTGAAGCTCCGGGCCCTGGCACACGCTGACTGAACTGGGCTGTCAGACAATGGCAATCGCACAGGGAGGCCTCGGCGAGCCAGCAGAAGTGGGGAGCGGTCAGGAAGGAAAGCCGAGAGCGGGAAGGAAAAGCCATTCACCGCCTGCCAGGGGCCAGCAGAAAGGGCCGGCAGAGGCTGGGCAGGGCTCACAGGGCACTTCTGCACCAGGCGGGGCAGGGGGCACCTGAACCCCCCCACACCTCCCCCAGGCCTTCGCCACGAAAAAGCGAGGGCCCTCGAAAGGGAACCCCCTCGGGGTTTTCGCCGGAACAGAACCACGACGGCAAAGATGGCTTGAAGACCCCCCTCGTCTGTGAAGACGCAAGGCAGCGATCTCCCCTTAAACCGCGGCGACAGTGCCAGGGCCGGCCCGGCCTCCCCCGCGCCCCACTCCGCGCCGCGGGCTGTGAAAACCATCCCGGCCCCGGCGCACCCATTCCTGGCAATAGCAAAAGTTGAGAGAAAAGCCCAGAGAAAACGTTTTTTTTCTGACCCTTTCCGAGCCCTTCCGCGGCGGAGGCTGCGGAGGCCGCCAGCACCAGGCACAGGCAGAAGACGGAGGCTGCCGCGGGCTGAGCCTTCATGGTGTCGGCGCGGGCAGCAGCGGTAGCCCGGTACAGCCCCTAAGCCTCCGAGACGGGACTGGACCAGTTTACGGGATTTTTTTTTTTTACCTCTTTTCCCCCCCCCCCCCCCTCCCCTCCTTTTTTTTTTTTTTTTTTTTTTTTTTTTTTTTTTTTTTCCCTTTTTCCCCCCCCCCCCTTTTTTTTTTTTTTTTTTTTTTATTTGAAGGCCAGGAAGTGATGTGAGGCGGATGTGGGCGGTGTGCCGCGCTCACCTCTGGTCTCGGCGGGGTGGAGTGCGGGAGGGAGGGGGCTGCTGTGCGGGTTTCTCCCCGTCCCCGGCCCTCCGAGGGTCCCTTTCCTCTCGGTCCGGGCGGATCGGCTCCGCACAGGCAGCCGGGGCCTCTGGGGCAAGAGGAGTGCCTCAGCCACGCCGGTTCCCAAACCCCCTGGTTTACTCCCCTGAACAAAATCAAGGGTCACCCCGGCAGGAGCAGGCAGCGAAGGGTGGGGTTTTCCCCAGATTTATTTTCTCCTCCCAAATAAACCCTTGTGTCCCGCTGCTCCCAGAAACTGCCCAACTGGTTGGGAAGGTGAAGCCGACCGCACACACTCGTGTAGGAAAGAGGGTCCGCCAAGGCGGACAGCGCACCGACCAGTGCGTGGTGACACATTTGGAGCCGGCAGGTCTAGGGTTTGGGTTACCCGGCATCGGTCCTTTGCCCGGGGGCATCGCTCCCTGCCCGGGGATCGCTCCCTTGCCCGGGGGCATCAGTCGCTGCGCGTCCCCCGGGACTACAACTCCCAGGAGGCATCGCGCCCTCCGTGCACCCCACCCCCTCCGCCCNCCCTGGCTTGGACGGCCCGCCGCTCTTTCCTACGGCCGCGGTGCTCCGGCCAGGTGAGGTTGCCCTGGCTCCCGAGAGATGGGGCCTTGACTCCCTCCAGCTCCCCGTGCCTTGGGAGTGGGCGGCGTGGCCGCCCCGCCGGCGCGAGTCCTTCTCCCGCCTCGCCGGCGCAGTCCCTGTCCGTGCGATGAACCTCCTGGGGCCGCGCTGGCTCCCCCACTAGCCCGCGAAGCCCCGTTTCCCCCTCCTGGGCCCTTCCTTGGTACAATACAAATGTAGAGGGAGTTTCCCCTTCATTCAGGGGATCGCTTATAGTTTATTGGGGCAGAACAACAAAATGCCTTAGTTGTATTGGAAGGTTTTCCACTCGTTACAGATTTTTCAGGTTTTCCAGCCTTCAAAGGTCTCACCTGACCTGTTGGAGAAGCCCACTTGATTAACATCCAGTCATTTAGTTGGATGAATAGCTGCCAGAAGTTTATATAGGAAATCTGTCAAGATGTGAGCTTCACTGAGTTCACAGGTTAACTTACTAGTAAAGAAGTACCAGAGAGTCATTGTTTGGAAATAGTCCTCAAAGTAGTATAGTGATGAGACTATCACTGGGCTCTCTTAAAGGTAAAGGTGTTTTCCTAAAAGCACTTAAGCCGGATCTGCTGATTTGGGTCTGTTCTGAATCAGTAGTTCAGTCAACTGGTTCCAACAGTAAACTGAAATACTTGGAAATTCACAGTACCTCAGACTGGTGCGAAATCAGATGTCCCATTGGCTTGCCTCATGGTGCTTTAGGCCAGCTAAACAGGCTGCTGCTGGACCACTTTGTATTATTTAAGTGCTGTGGCATTAGAGCCTTTTGTTTATCTGTATTCGTTTGGTGCGCTCTTTTGGTGAGTTTTCTGTAAGTCTAAAAACCCGCTCTGGTTGTATGAGTACTTATAAAACGGGCTGAAATTTTTTCTTAATATTTTGATAGCTAACTTGTATGTGCGTCTCATTCTCATTTTTTAGACACAGCACTATGAACCAGGAAAAACTGGCCAAGCTTCAGGCGCAGGTCCGAATAGGAGGAAAGGTAAGAAAACCACCAGAGATGTACTCTGCCCTGTAATTTACAGGTTGAAGGAGAAACATCTCCAAAATTTGTTTTTCAAGTCATAGGTTTTAGTTCATGGGAGGAGACGAAAAAAAAAACAGAGTTGGAGGTCTGGATAAATACATTTTTTTGTGTGATCTGCATTGTAGTACTACTGACTGAAATGCGATTTTCCTCTCAGCCAGCAGCTGCTGGATGAGTAGTTTCCAGTGTGTAAGCTTTCTTTTTAATTCAGTGACTTGTTGTGACCTGTGAAAGCTCAAGCTAAGCTTACTTGTTGGTTGTTCCAGTTCTGCCTTTCTCTTCTCTGTGTTAGGGAGTTCCTTCCTTTGTGCCAGCTCCAGGGCTTATCTGACTCTGCTCTGAGCTGTTTCTTTCCTCTGAACCAGCAGGTAGTTAATAAAACAACAAAGTATATAGCTTGTGCAGTGTAGGTGTTCATCTCCTAACTATAGGCGGGGTTGTACAAAAGTTTGCAGAGTAGGAATTTCAAAACTGCTGTCTCTGCAAGAGTTTAAACATGTTAATTGGTTACGAAAGTGTGATCTCTTATGTCATTGTATTTGTGCTGCCTCTTTGAAAAAATAAAGGTTTGGGGGGGGGAAACTTCCTTATGTATTGCTGAATAGTAAATAGTATTTTTATAACCTAGCTTGTGGGAAGGGAAAATATTGCTACTGTTCAGTGGCTTTTTGGTATTTTACACTTCAGAAAAATTTAAAAATTGGGACTGACAGTTAAGGCTGTAGTTGGGAAGACATAAGTTGAAGCATTTTAAACTACAGAGCGTTCTCGTAGCTCAAAGGTAGGTTGCTTAGAGTGCACTGTAACTTTCAAAGTTATTACAGCATTATAAGATTTTGAGCGTTACTGATTGTTGTGTCCTGATTCTTTTCCAGGGAACAGCTCGCAGAAAGAAGAAGGTGGTACACAGAACTGCTACAGCTGATGACAAAAAGCTTCAGAGTTCTCTCAAGAAACTGGCAGTAAATAACATTGCTGGCATTGAAGAGGTATGATGAAAAAATAAGTGTTTCTTGTTTGTAGTAAAATTCAGTGTATTGTTTTTGTGTGTGGGGGGGTTTGTTCATTTTTTTAACAACAATTTTCCCTGCAAAAACTTACAGGTCTGGATACTGATAGGTAGTTATTTGGTTGATTGCTGTCTCGTTCACATTAATGCGTATTCCCCATGAGACGGAAGGGAGAAGATTCTGCTGGCCAGATAGTGATACGAGGAGCGAGTAAGCTGCTTGTCATGTGTGTCTCTTGCGTTCATCACAGAACAAAACTTCCCTTGATTCTTGACTCTGTGAACTTTGATTACTTGCTTTAAAGAGAACAGCGTTAAACACACATGTCCTGTGCAGCCACATCTAAAGCAAGAGTTGTGTGGTGCAGAATGTAAATAAAAGTGTGTATAAAAAAAAAAAAAGCCCAGAGTAAGAACTTGCAAGTCTGTGTTATTAAAGGTAGGTCCTCTTACTGCATAAAAATTACTGGAATTATTTGAGTGTAACTCTTGCACAAAAGTGGGAGGAGGAGGTGTTCCTTCATCATGAACCCAACATTAATGTAATACTTGGTTAAAGCAGCATAATATTTAATCTGTGATTAATTAATTTAAGCAGGATTACAAGGAACCTCCAGAGGTCACTTAGTGCATACCTCTCTTCTAAAGGCAAATACAGCTTCAGGGTAGAGGCCTGCTTTACCTCGAAGTTTTTGTACTCTGCTACAGAAACAATTCAATTTGTCTGTTTGCCTAAGCTTGAGATGTGTCTGCTGAGCTATACAAACCCAAAGACAGACAGTTCTTGTTCTGTTTGGTTATTTTTATTTTTCCCCAAAGAGCATAAAATCTAGGACAAGGGGCAATGGTTTTAAACTAGAGCAGGGTAGATTTAGATTAGACATTAGGAAGAAGCTCTTTACTAGGAGGGTGGTGAGACACTGGAATGGGTTGCCCAGAGAAGTTGTGGACGACTCATCCCTGGAAGTGTTTAAAGACCAGGCTGGAAGAGGCTCTGAGCAGCCTGGTCTAATGGGAGGTGTCCCTGCCCATGGCAGGGGGGGTTGGAACTAGATGATCTTTAAGGTCCTTTCCAACCCAAACCATTCTGTGATTTATATTCGGAGCCAGTTATCAAGGATTTTAAATGCCTAGATGTGAAGGAAGATAGTACGACATACTTCTGTCTTGGTAACTAGGTGTGTAATTGCAGGGTGTTGTCCTCGAGTGGACGTGAGTTGACCTTGGTAAACCTTGTATCGGTAAAAGAGTTTGGGAAGACAAGTAATGTTGAGTCAGACATGAGTAGCTCATCTGAGTGTTTTTTAAAAGAGGCTTTTAAGTAAGAGAATGAATGTGCTTGAAGCCTTTACTGTTTCATCCTGTGCAAGGGACAGGGCATCCTTTAGTTCTGCAGGAAAGCAACACCTAGTTTTCCTATTCAAAGCATATTTCGAACTCTGCTACGTCGACATTGATAACTTACCTGGCTTTATATTTTAGTTCTCTTCTTTAGTTTCTAGATTTCTGTCCTCCCTTAGCAGTAACTTCTGCTAAGACAATACTTAAGAGTTTTGTGACAGAAGCTTACTACTACTTTGTTCAATGGGTAGAACTCTCTTCCTTTTTTCAGACAAAATTATTTTCCACTTAACAAGAGTTTGGCCATGCCCAGAAAAACCCAACCTTTTTAACTTTCCATTCTGTCTCCTTTAAATTAAAGAGCGTTACATAAACACATACAAATATGCCAGTATAAACTTTGGCAGCAGGAGCAAAGCAGGCCGCTATACCGCCTGTAAAAATTGACTCTGAGTCAGAAGACCAGGCAAGAGGAAGACAGCAGGATGACTGTGTGATGTCCTTAGTCTTAAAAGAGTCGTTGTGGAATTACTGGGAAGGCTTAGAAGCACCGTTTCTAGTGCATTTGGTACATAAACCTCCAGTTCTGGGTTTGTATGTGCAGGAGGCATCCTTGCCTTGGGCAGCCTCAGTATGTAGGCCAGATCGGGGATCTTGTGCCTTTGCCAGTTCTGCTGCAGAAACAATAACGTTTTGCTGGTAGGTGACACAGATAGCTGTGAATGGTGGTGTCTTAAACTGGTGTGGCAAGGCTTTTCTGTTTGTAAAGAGTTACCATGGAGATGAAGGTTTTGATGTGTGTGTTTTTTGGGTGTTTTGTTTGGATTTTTTTTTCCCCCTAGGCATTCCTGATATTAACTCATTGATACCTTCCAGTATAAAACCTGTCTGTGGTTTTGCTTTTGCTAAAAGTATATGAGAACTGTGTGGTAACAAATAAACCTTGCATATTTGTTAATAAGTATTTTTAGAAGTGCATTTTTATGAAGGAACCATAGCCCTTAAATTCTACCTTTTTGTGTAGTATGTATGAACTATTATTTTACCATTAACCCATAGTTTACTTCCAGTTTAAGTGGTGCTAATTGCAGGTGCTTTTATCGTGGTTATATTATTCTCCAGGAGGACTGCTAGTTCTTTAATTTTGTTGTACTTAAAATATTTTAAGTCTAGATTTGAATTAATAGTTTATCATGCTTGTTCAACAGGATGCTGCAACTTTTTGGTAAATGTTATTAATATATTTAAACAGGTGAACATGATCAAAGATGATGGAACAGTTATTCACTTCAACAACCCCAAGGTTCAAGCTTCCCTCTCTGCTAACACTTTTGCAATTACTGGTCATGCAGAAGCTAAACCGATCACAGAAATGCTTCCAGGCATCTTAAGCCAGCTTGGTGCTGACAGCTTAACAAGTCTCAGGAAGTTAGCTGAACAATTCCCAAGACAAGGTAGGTTTTTTGGGAATCTTGTATCGTCCATGTAAAGAACATATGAAGTATTAAGAATTTTAACCCAAATTTAACAGCATATGTGACTTGGTGATCAAAGGCATTTGTACTTCTATTTATTCGCCGCTGTTGTGGAAGTGTAAGAGCGGGGTAACTTTTTTAAACCTGCCTATATACAATCTTGAATAAGAACAAAAAAAAAGGTCAAACATGCAGTGATTCCAGGTGTGCAACTGTGTAGAACAGAATACTTAGGAAAGCAAGTTCATGTTTTCACTTCATAAAACTCTAACTCTGTTTTCCTCAGGGAGTTGATTCTGTTTTCTTTCTTCGTACAAAACATGGTTCTATTGTGGATATAAAGGAAGAAACATGGTATCTTCTACTCTCTAATTCCCTCTGGAAGGAAACCAAGATGTTAAAAAATGAATTCAAAATCAAGAGATTTTACTCAAAATAGAGAAAAAAATTGACTGTTTTTAATATTATTTTTTACCCATTTTAAAACCATGGTGTGTGTATATGGTAGAACTATTACTGTCATTTTACAGTTAAGAAATGGAATCTGAGGACAGTTCCAGTTCAGACTGTTGTGACCATTAAAAAAACCTGCAGCTGGATATGTTGCAATTGTCTGTACTTGAACTGGAAAATACATTGCCTGTTTGAATATTTTTAACAAATAGTTATTCCTTCTACATCACTATTTTTCATTTCTTTGTTTCACATTCAGAGCTTAATTGAAAGTAAAGGGTTTATTTTTCCTTCTTTACCACTATGTAAAACACCTTTTAAAATTTAGAAAGGTGGATTGTGATACCTCAGTACCAGTAGGTACCTACTGTGTTTTCTTCAGATAGTACAGGAAGTCAGACCCATGAGAAAAAGTAATTTTTTTGTAAATTTCTTGCATTTCTTCTGATTACGTGTTCCATGACTTACAGAAGACTAGGCTTGATGCAGGATGCTTTTTATGCAAATACTTTTTCATACAGTTGTGGCCCTTTGGTAATTGAATCATATGATATGTTGGTCCCTAATTGGTACCATGTTATCGTTGCACTGAAACACATTAATTCAGCTAGAAGGTTTAGTCGTACTATTTTTTTTTATTCTGTATCATTTAATCTTTTGCTAGCTCTGCCTTAATATTCCTAAGCATTTGAAAATGGCTATGCTGATACTTTGGCATAAGAATGTTCTCAAGTAAACCTTTTGGTCATGCTGTTTATTGTTGATACCCAGTCACTTTTGAAGGTTGGGGAAATGCTTTTTTCACCTTATGTGTTTTATTTTCTTGTATGATTGTCCATAATGCTGTATAATGAGAACTCAGCACCATCTTTCTTTTCATAGTGTTGGATAGTAAAGCACCAAAATCTGAAGATATTGATGAAGAAGATGACGATGTCCCAGGTAGGCACATACACAATTACATGTCCATTCAGTGTATAAATATTTTGATCAGGCATTAAAATCTTTAGCCCTTGATGTGATTATGTTTCTCACTTACTAAGGGAGACTTCACATACTGAGCAGCATTAAAACATGACTTTGGATTCCAGCTTTTGGAAGAAAAAAAAAAAGCTTACATTGTGCCTAATTATTAAGTGAAAGTAGGCTAAAATACTTACAGTGAGGTTGAACAGGTGATCTAAATATCCAAATAGAGTTTTAAGGCTGCAAAATGACATGATTGACATAGTTATCAGGTGGTCTTTAAATCAGAGTCTAGAGTGAGGATTTTTATTTCTGCAGTAGAAGAAACAAAGCTTATGTCAGTGCCTGAAAGTTTCTTAAATAAATATTTTGAGTTATTAATTTGTCAATGAATAACTATCAATCAGCACATTCTGATCTATCCATCAGCACGATGTATTGGCTAAAAACAACAAACTGGTGGACCCAGAGGTTTGATTCTTTGTGCTCTGGCACTGGTTTGAGTGCTGATGGCTCTCGACTCAACTGCAGCTAGTAGAGCACATCTGGAAAATCAGATCTTAATCACTTCATGTTAAAACTTTCACTCTTTTGAGTGTTCCTGTATTTCTGCTTCTTAGTGTATGTTGAAACAAACGATACTTTAAATCTTTGAAATCTGCCCATAAAAAATGGTGTAGAAAAGTATAGTTAAAAACTACTTACCCTTTCCTGTAATATATGCATTTTCATTAAACTATGAAGGTAATGATACTGGGCATTACTGTATTAAATATCTTCATCTCTTTCAGATCTCGTAGAAAACTTTGATGAAGCATCAAAGAATGAAGCTAACTAAAACATTAATAGTTCTGGAAGCTGGCATGGACTAGATTTAAATCAGCTATGTGGTTCCAAAGTTTTAAAGAAACAGAGAACATCATCTGTTAATAGTTCAGTAATATAAATATTTTGTATTTTTATGATGCTGTTTGTTCAGCATTTTCTGTCAGTTGATTTTGCATTTTGCACTTACTCCCAGGATCTACTCTTTTGGTCAAAAAGAAATGTCAGTGCAGTTTGAGGGGTGTGTGCATGTGCGTGTGTGTATGTGTGTGGGTGTACATATAGTGGAGAACAAATTGGAGAACACTTATTTAACCTTTTCCCCTTTTCCTTTGGAAGTAGAAATAAAGTGAATCTTCAGCATTGTTACTTTTGATTATCACCAAATAGTGCACAGAAGGTAGTTAAGATGAAAATTTTGTCCACGTTTTGTGACCTGAAGGCATGACACCATGAAAACTTGGGGTTAATTTGCTGTTAGCTATTGTACTTGCAGATGTGTTTCTCATCCCTGGTGGAGTGTCCAGGTGATATCCCAGATGATACTGAAGACAAGCTGTTCTATGGGCTTGTTTGATACAGCTAACTTTTTAAAAAAGAAAACATAGTCTCAAAAAAGGGTGCTTTTTTTTAACTTTCTCAAGTTTTTTTTTTTGTGTCTCTAACCTTTTCAGACAAGCTGATGTTTGACTCCTCCCACGTAGGCTTAGCGATATGTTCTCCTCTTGATTATGTAGAGTATTTCCCATGTCAAAAGGAAAACAAACACTTTGGTTCTCTACCATGAGGTCACTTCCTGTACTTGGAGGTCTAGTTGGTAACAGTCCAGTGCACCAGTTTTGCACAGTAACAGGTTTTTGCTTGAACAACTTCAAGCTGTTCTCTTGGCATGACTGCATTTACTAGCAGCTGATGATCCACTCTCATTCTTATGGCCCTAGGAATTAAATGCACCATGTGAGCAACGTTTAAGGTGGGAAGAGTTGTTGCCATTTTGCTTTGCCTCCTGCTGGGCAGTTTGTGCAATGACTGGCTCTAAAGGGATCTTTTTGGGTTTTTGGGTTTTTTTTTTGCCTGTAACTTACCTTTGCCTATAACCTACCTCTAGGTTTGGTGTCATCTATATAGTAGCTTCTTAAAAACCACAAATGCTCCTCAGGCATAAGGAGGACATTGGGAGGTACTGTTGGTACAGTGCAGTATTTATGACCTTTCTTTAAAATGCTTAATGTGAACCCGTTTTCTCAGAGGCTCTTTCAAGGTTCTTGATGTAATGTGCATTACGGTGTAGTTAGACATCATCGTAACCTGTGTCAAGGGCAGCTGTGGCTTAAGAAAGCCGTGTTTTTTCTCTACATCTGTCCCTTAACTATGGCTTAATTGGAACATATCAGCTTTTTATGTAGGTTTATATGCTAGAGAACTGTAAAAGTACAAGGTAAACAGTACATGAGTTCTGGTGACATCATCAGCAAACCACGAAAGCAGAGCTGTAGTGGTTCGTCATCTGGACTCCTGCATTTATTTTATAGGCTTTGTTCAGTTTTCCTGTTATATTTTATATACTACATGGACCTTACTACAAAATAAAATAACAGTGCAAAAGAGGAAATGTTCCCTCTGGTGTGTTGTCTCCTCCTCCCACCAGCACTAGCTGAGGACTGACAGGTGGGTGCAGCAGCTGTTTCAAACAGCTCCAAGTCCTTGCTGGCAGTGTCTGAGGAAGATACACACGGGACTAGGGAGGAGCTTTAGGATTTCACACTCCCATGTACCCACTCTCCTATTTTTCCTGCAATGTTGAGTGAAACGTTGGTTCGTTGCGTGGCCGATCTTTAGTCAGCTGCAGACGAGTTTGTTCTGTCTATAAGGAAGAGGTGTCTTTCATTAGCGTGTGCCCAGGCACTGAATTGCCTTTTGCTGCCTCCGTGAGCCCAAAGAGCGAGCGAAGGGTACTAGGAAACAGGTATTTGCAGTGTTCTTCCATTTGATGAAGGGGGATGAGTGAAGAACGTTTCCAAGTAGCAACTGTTCTGAGTTTGTGTGGGATGTCCCCTCCCCCTCAATACTAATCAGAGACTAAAAATTTGTGCTCCTTGGTTTCTGATACAGGAAGTATGTCAAAAGTAATTTTGTGAGAGATTGAGAATAAGCGTTGGAAACAATAATTCCATAAGCTTACGGAGTTGAACTTTGAGTTGTACAAAATACTCGTTTAATTTTTTCCTTTTGGTCATGACAACTTACATGTTAAACCCTCACTTTTTTTCCTATATTTGACAACCAGTAAACTAACTAAATATGCTAGCTTATGTAGTTATCTTCATTTTTTTTTTCCACTGTATTTGGAAACAGTCAACCACTTATGATTTGCTGCTGGAAGTACTAGAGCTTATCAATCATTAAACTGATTTTAATTAAAAGTAACCCATCAAGGCTGTTGTGGGAAAAAGCTCTTTTTCTTCGTATCTGTTCATGGTATAACAGTGTTTGTACATGCTAATGGAAGTGCAGAGTTACTAAAAGTAGTCTGGGGAGAGTGTTGGTACAATAAACACTCGCTGTGTGAAGGTGAACGGTAAAATGTTCTTTGCTTGGCTTGAAGCATGATAACCGCTGTCCTTCTGAACCTCTTGAGCTAACTTGCTCTCTGCTTAAACACTGTTGATTTAAAGATACTGATAAAGATACATATTAAAGAGCTGTAAATAGAGCAGAAAGTCGAAGCATTTCTTGGATTGTGTATGAAAGTCGAAGCTCTATGGGGGAAAAAATGAAATGTTAATTTGATGGATGGCAAAGGTTATGGTGAAGCTGGAGACTTGTCACTGAGTGCTGTAAAGGATTTCTTGGGCAGCACTTGGTAAAGCAAAGTTTGCAACTAAGAGTGTTGGCAGAGTGGAAGGAGGTGATATAAAAAGAACATTTAACATACAATACAGACTTTGGAGAGAAAAAAAAGCATTTGGTTAATTGTTTTCTTTTGTTGTGTAGGAATATTTGAAGAGTGCACAAGAATGATAAGGATTAATTTAGAACTGCTGCTACTAAAGTTTTACTGAAGTGTGTTGATAATTCATTAGTATTTGTCAACTTTCCATGGGAACAAGGAGTTGCTGTGAACTCCCTCCTGCCAGGATCTTCACAAATACTGGTTTGGATTTGGTGGGTACAAAGTGAGTGCTGGAGGTCTTGCAGATGATTTCACTGCTGAGCAGTGTATTGGTAAAGGAGTGTTCTGCAGTTAACAGGAAGGAACTGAGGAAGCTGCAACAGCACAGTAAATCTGTCCTATGGGTAAGAGATGAGTTCACACTACGAAGGAATGTCCTAGGAAGGATCCTCAGTTTCCCTGGAATCAGATTGTGCAGTAGTGATGTAGAGAGGGGGTCGAGCAAACTGCTCTGTAGGTGAAGGTGAGAGAGTTCTGCTGGCCCTTACAATGAGTCTCCTTTTATTATTTTAAAACAGTTCTGGTTTGCTCAGCAAAGAGAGCAGACAGATTGTTCTGGAGATCACATTTACACTAATTAAATGATCCATGTTTTGTACTTGAGCAGATGAAGTGATGCAGAACAGCAGCACATCCCAGCACCCGCCACAGCAACTTTACAGAAGTGACAGAAGTACAGGGAATAGTTATTCACCTTCAGCTGTCTGCTTTCCAATCGAGTAATGTTTGTTTTTTTTATTCCCCTTCCCCTTGTTTTTTGAAGTCCAGTTTGCAGACACTGAAGAACTTCATGGATTTATTCAGAAACACGAGGGCCACAGTGCCAATCCAGGATTCGGGTAGCCAAGCAGAGCAAGCAAAGAGACTAATCCTAAAATTGGTTATCTTGGTATGTTTGGGTGGAAGCTTGGGTTGACATCTAGAGTGGCACTACTGGGAACTGGGCTTTCATTTCAGACTCTGGTGCTGTGTATTTGGCAAGAAAAAAAAAGCAGACTTGTACATCTACACTGTCTTGGTTTGCCTTGTTTTCAGGAGTTATTTTTCTACCTCCTATAAGTGTGTGTTATGTAAGTTCATGAACCCAAAACCTGGGTGATGTTTGAGGGAAGAGCTACATCTGTACAACTGATATAAAAAGCTATTTTATTTCTACTTGATTCCACATACTGTTTAGTGGGCTGTCAGTGCTATTAAACACCTTACTAAACAGACCTGCAGCTTGCTCAGACACTTTTTTTTTTCTTGGCAACCAGGGATCTGTCAGATTCTCAAATACTAAGCAGCATTTCCTTGAGCTTTGCTTTGCAGATGTATTTTGGAGCTAAGCTAAATTAGTATCCTTGGAGTAGAAGGAGATTATCTGCTCATTTGAGGTCTTGGAATTGGTTTTGATATTTTTGATAAAGTATCAATGCTAAGGCAAGCATTGAAACAAAAAAAAAAACACCTTACTCTAAGGCCTTTTGCTCTTTCAGTGCACATATCCCAACCAAAGAAAAGGAGTTATGCAACCTCTTGCCCTTTCTTGCCACACCCTTGCAGCAGCTATAGTAACTGCTTGTGTCAAAAAGTAATATTAGAAAGTATTTAATGTATTTTTAGATTCTGTGTAATGCAACTTAGCTGACAAAAGAAGAGCCAGTGCCATGTGACCAGCTTTCAACAGACATTTGGAAATGTGGCGCAAACCGCATTTTCAGAACATCAGATCTGGTTTTGAGGCCGTGTGTGAAGCTGGAAATTTCCAAGAGCGATGCAAATTATTGCCAGATGTAGGTAAGTGGGAACGTCTCAGCAGATTGTTGGTGGACACCAGACCTTTGCACGCCAAGAGTGAAGTTCTCTGAAAGGCCTTTGCTGCATCTCGGGCTTCCCTAATGCTAAGGGAAAACCAGCCTCGCAGGCTGAACCAGCCTCAACCCTGCTGCTGCTGCTGGCTTCTGAGGCTTGGCTTTGGCGAGATGCTGTGGGGGAACTTGCCAAAGAGTTTGGGAAGAAGGGAAGGATTTGCCATCTTGATGCCTTGGGTGACCAATCCGGTCAGACACCATAACTTGAAGTTTGTTTTTAAACTTCTAATTGTGAAATAGGGGTTCAGTAGAGTTCACTAAGCCTTGTGAGGTGAGGCATAGGCCTTGTCTACACCCTGGGCTGATCAGCAGCAGCCTGCGAGCCCAGCGTGCTGGAACTGCAGCCACCCTCTGCCTCCAGCCAGCCCACCGCTCCACAGCTACGCACACCTGAACACAGCCTCCCCCTGAGCCCATTTTGCATGCCTCGCTTCAGATGAACTGTGTTTTTTAGATTTTTTTGGGGGGGGGGGGGCAGGGGGGGGTTTTAACAGCAAGCTGTTGAAAGTTTTGATTCATGCTGCCAGTTCTTGTTCACCAAAAATCCCTTTTTAAGTTATTTCCTGAGATCTTGAAGGAGTTGCCATTTTTGTGACAAGATTAGTGTCAAATGGGTTTTGACACGTGGTGTTTAATTGAAAATAGCTGTAACTTGCTTTGTAGCATTTTTACAGTCTCCTGGGAGTAATGATGCAACAGAAGTTTCTGCCCTGTTCGTTTTGAAACACTTGCTCTATTGCTGGAGACTTTTGTCCGCTCTGTGTGATTGGCAGTTGTGATTCGTGGTGACTTGCATGTTAGCACGTTTCTGAAAGAAAGCAAATAGGGCCTAAACTAATTTTTACTTTTAATAAGGATTTCTTCCTCTGTCTGTCTTGAGGTTTCCCACACCCTGCTTCCTCAGCTTGACTGAAAACCACCAGGTTTTCATATAATCTGCTGCTGCATATTTGGGTATTTTGCTGAGATTTCTATTTTGACAGAGGAGTGGTGTTAGTTTTCTGAACAACAGGGAATGTGTTACACCTCCTAGTCTTTTTTACATCACCTTTCTCTCAGCCACATGATTTCTGTGTTACTGTAAATTACTGACTTTTGAACATGGTGGGTCTTATTGCCTCTATCTCTTCTCCTGCTCTTTGAGTTGCAGAGTTGCTTTCATTAGCAGCATGCACTGACAAATCAGGTTGGCCACTTCCAACCCTGAAATTGTAATAGTTTATCCCATTACATGGTGATTTTTTTCCAGCTCTGTTCTCCTGAGAACCTTGAAATAGGTTTTCCATAAAAATATTCCATCCACTCTTTTTCTTTTAAAGGCTATAGTCAAGTTTGAAGGGATAATCCAGCTATTGTTTCTAGTGGTACGTGTGATCTATCCCGTTGAATTATAGAGGATTTTTATAGCACAGTCTGGGTCACTGAGAACCTGGTGACTTCTTTGAACAAGATTGCTTGTTCTTTGGGAACAAGCAGACATACATCATTAGCATCTTAACTGATGGAAACTTTTCCATCAAAAATGCACCCTTCTAATGGTTTTAATCTGCACAAGCACTCCATGAGTTTGCAGTAGGCTATAATAGAAGTTTTAGATGTCTTGTACCCATGTTTCCTCAATGGCTCACAGCACCATCATCAGGAATGTACCAAGTGCATTTTCCTTTGACTTTTAGTTTTGTTGTCCTTTCTCCGTGGCTGTTGTGAGTATTGTCTGAGAAGCAGAGCTGTAGAATTTGAGCTGCCTGATGTTGCAACACGCTAATACTTTCAAACTATTTGGGCCGTCAGGGTCATTATGGGTCAGGGTATCCCGTATTTGTCAGGAAAGAACAACTGAACTATTCACTTACATTGAATAAACATGGTGAGAAATTATTTTTATTCGTTTCTCTGCTGAGATATTAAATTGTCTTAAAACTTGAGAGATGCCTTGGTTCAGTTTTTGCCTTTCTATGTTAATGCTTAGGCGAAGATAAGACAGAGGTGATTAAATAGTTGTCTTTAATTAGTCTTACCCTTGTAAGCGCTCCCATGAAAAATTGCTGTGGGAGGTATTAAGATGTATTGTCTACGTGCACGATCTAAACAAGCTTTAACAGTTAATACCATAGTTAAGTAATCCTGTTAAAGCAAAAAATATCTGCGGGTTTTATACTTGGAATGTCTGTCTGATTTGGTAAAAATAAGATAAAGGACAGATGTCAGAGGTGCCAAAGAGCTTTTTGGCTTTTTCTCCCCGCCCCCCTTCAAGAAAGCAGCTTCCTGCTCTATGTATTATTATTTACTGTGCCCTATTATGTTGACTAACATGGTGCTTAATCCTGTTTCATAGTAAAAGAATTCTGGCAATTTGAAATGGGGTAGCAGCCTTTTTTTTAATCAAAACTCAAAATACTCAGCTGACTTTTGAGTTACAAACCTGAACAACTTGCAGACATCTCTTACTGAGATGTTGAGGAAATAGCCACTCAAGGCTTCCCAAGTGATTCACAGCACTCCACAATATCCCAAGGATGCAATTTAGCAAGGCATAAATAAGCTTTTTTTTTTAATAGGCTTAATTAAACCCATTGAAGCAATGTCCTTTTGCTTGGGCAGGGAGTGGCCACACTGCTGTGAAGTCAAAACATTGCTGGGACAGCAGGAGGGTTCAAGCAGAGCCATCAAGTTCAGAGGATGACAAGAAGGGGTGTGTGCTCATGACCCTTGTTCTCTCTGCACATGTAGAGTTCCATGGGATTTAGTGGTGGGGTTTGTCTGTGACGGTAAGACTGAATGATTCCCTGTTTGCTCTCACTGCTGACTTAATAAATTACATGATCAAGATGAGCATGTGTCTGACTTTTTTTCTTTCTCATGTGTGCCAGTGGACGAGAAATGAACTGACCAGGAAGAGAGCACCAACTAGCCTGAAATAATTGGTGTCTTGCGTTCAGCGAGATCTTTACCTAACACCAGGGGTGTTACTGCTTTTTTTTCCACTGGATTTTTCTCTGATTTAGTGTCCATATGTCAGTGCCTGTGAGATTCCAGACTCACCCAGTCCACGTTCAACGCTACACCTGGTAAATGGGAATTTTAGGTATGTTTTCATAGGCTGCCACAGGCTGATATCTGAAGCATTTGCTGAACCAGTGCGGCTGCCACCGATGGGATATTTTCTGCCGTTCAGGGAATGGGTGCAGCCGAAACCATTCCTGCCACTGTTGGGCTAATGCCTGGATCCCAGAGATTGTCTGTTAAACACTGAAGCAAAGTGCTAAGGGGAGAACAAGAGTGCAATAAATGTTGCTTCATCGTATTGTGTAATAGGTCTTGTGGGATACTAACTGCTTGTTACCCTGTTTTCTGTAGAAACAGAGAATAAAAGGTGACCCTTCCCCTGTAGAGCTTGTTGTTTAAGGTAGAGTCAAATTAATGACAACTGGTTTTCAGTAGTTGTGGATGGCAGAAAAATACATTTACAGAGCTGAGGGCTTCTTCCTTCCAGAAACAGCAATAGTGTCCTAGCATGAGAGGGCACTGCTGACAGGACCCATCCAACACATACTACCTTTGCAAGAGAAATAAAATTGCTGAACAATCGCTGTTTTGTGAAAATTGCACTAAGGGTATTTATCCTCCTTGCAAAGTGAACCATTCTTGTTTACTGGTCAGCTTTCATTTTCATGGCTGTTATAATAAATAGCATTTTTACCAAGCTCAAATATTTTCATGAAAGTATTTAGTAATACAGAGCAATTTGGATTCAGTTTAGAAAGCTCATTTGCTTCTTTCTAGTACTTGAAGTCCTTTGCCTATTGCACAAATTACAGGCCTAACGAACTCAGTCCCACGCCTCAATTATCTTGAAATTCACCCTCTTATCTTCTTCTCCAACCCCTAATTTGTTTATCATCTGGACACTGCCACAGTCACGAAGTCATGAACTTGTCACAATTCTGCTGAATTCTCAGTTTGCTTTCTTGTAACCTTATCCTTTTTTTTTTTATTCAGTCTCCCTGAGGTATTTAAGTCCATGTTTCCATACCACATAAACTTCTGGTTCAGTTTTAGCTTGGTTCTGTTATTCAGCCAAGAGACAGGATTTTTCTTTAATTATTCTGGTGCTCAGCTTTTTGCAAACTATAGGGGGAGATGTTTGCTTATCAGTGTTTTTCAGAGTGAAGCATTCATTTTCCTTGGGAGGGGTAAAAAAAAAAAAAAGGCACACTAAGAAAACGTTTTGTTTCTAGCTGTGCAATGAGAGAATGAAGGAGAAGGTCTGCACTCTTTCCATTTTGGTTTCAAGATGTTTGGCTTAATTCTGCATTTGGGTACTCTCTTTATCCTTTGATGGTTGGTTCAGACATGAGTTTTCTATCCAGTTTGCTTTCCACTTTGTTCTTTTTTTTGCTTTACTACAGTTTATATAAACCTGTTACCTTCTATAATTTATAAAAAATCATTTATTTAAAAAGACTATGAAGAGAATATGGGATTTGATGATAGGTATAATAAATGGGTAAAACAATTCCATCATTTTCCAAATGTATTCAAACATCATTCCCTCTATAGAGAGTTTTCTCTAGTGCCACATGTGCTGCTTGAGAATCCATAAAGGTGAGTCATTTCTGAAGAAAAAAACCAAAGCTTTCTCTAAGCCTTTTCCTGCTTTAGAGTTGCCTGTTTTGTAGCAGTGTGGCGGGAAGGTGCCCGTGCTGGAGCCAGGCCATGCATATAACTGCACAGCCCGCAGTCATTTAAAGGCTCCTGTATTATATGACTTTCAAAATTATATCAGTTTCTGAAAACCAGCTTCAAACACACAAAAGAAATTGTCAGGTGAGTATGGTCTTCAGAGAGCAAATTAAATGGGTTATAACTGTCTTCCCTAGTGAATTTATGGTGTGGGGAATTTCATGACAGTTGAGCTGACTGCCTCATTTTTCAAAGCATTTCACCACGGGTTTTATATTTTCATTTAAGCTGTTGCTATTTAAAAAGATGACTTCTATGTCATTTACAAAGCATGCAGAAGCTGGAGGCAATTCAGCATTTTGACACTCTTAATTAACTGACGGCCTGTCATGAAAGTAGGTTGTAATTAAATGATATGGTAATTTTGGCCATGCTGCTTTTCAAACTATTTTTATATCCCGGCATAATGATTCAGGTGGTGACATCATGTCAATCTATGTGCTTCTCCTTCCTCAATGCCTACTTGAGAATTGTTGCTTATGGTTCAAAATAGCTGTAAGAAAATAAGTTCCAACCAGTTCTTGGTGAAAGAGGAAATAGAAATTTAAAAAATTTCCCATCGCAGACTGGGGCCTGTCATCCTGCTGGGGTCTGTGAAGATGACGTGTAACGTGACAACCTACACGTCCTGTAAGAGATATTCACACATTCAGAGATCGCAGGGCAGATCCAGTTGGGTTCATGAAAAACAACAGGAGAAAATAAAGGTAAGTTTGATAGCTACAGAGCTGTGCTGTGTTTGCTCTGGGATACTGCTCATGATTTGAGTAAGACTGTATTTGGATTTGGCCCCAAATGTTTTCAATTAATGAAAATTATTCTGTCTTCAACTAGAGGGTCAGGTTTTGAAATGGGAGTGCTTTTACTGGATAAGCTAATATAGTTCTACAGAGGTATTCCAGGATGGATGTGTCCCTAACACAGCCTGACAGTGTTGCTGTTCAGAAACGAGTGGGATTTGCCAGAAGCTGGTAATACCCACTGCATTTTGAGCCAGGTTCTTTTGATGCCCATTTTCTGATGTGCTGCCCTGGGGAAATGTGCTGTCTATTCATTTCTTCAATCCTTTAATAACATCCCCTGTGCCAAGAACATCATAATGCTGAATGCCATGACTGAGACGTTACTGTGAATATGCTGAAGATCCTTGCTTGGTGTGCGATGAAAAAATCTTTGGGGAATAAGTGAAACAAAAGCGTGTGTAGGATATCCTTTAATTCAATGAAGAATGTGGGTGGAGAAGCGATTGAAATGAACAAGATGCTTTGGATTTTCGTTAATGCCTTGAATACTTTAGGGTGTACTTAAACAAATCTCTGTGTCTGAGAACAGTTTCACTGCTTCAAGAACTAATGAAAGCAAGAGGAGCCCATGGTTTTTAACCATCTCTTTCTCTACCTGCCTTCCATCGCACCTTTCCCCTGAGGTATGGGCATCATAGCCCCTGTGGCAGTTCTGACGGGGGAGAAATAACCCTACAAAGATGACTAGACCTGTGTGTGGCTGACTGACAAGCTGCCAGTGACTGCCTGCCCTGGGCCGTGCCCTCAGTAGTGGAGTCGTTTGTGACTTTCTGCTATAGCAGTCACCAGTTGCCTCTTTCAAGGGTGGCTGAACCTGA
The DNA here is from genome assembly GCA_013396935.1 of Baryphthengus martii. Classification (NCBI taxonomy): domain Eukaryota; kingdom Metazoa; phylum Chordata; class Aves; order Coraciiformes; family Momotidae; genus Baryphthengus; species Baryphthengus martii. Next base: position 1,932,890 of record VWZK01006935.1, read on the forward strand.
GCAACCTATTCCCGAATTGGTTCAGGGGTAAAGGAAAGATGTACCTGCATCTGCAGCACAGATGTGTGAGCTGCTCTTCTTTAAAAGACTTAGCTTAAAATTCTACCCACAAAGGATTGTGGTTTTGATGCCTGCTCACCCACTGTCATTAAGGAGAAGTAGGGTGGAAAAGATTAGCGTGACAACAGCAGATGACCCAAGACAGCGTTGCAGAAGTGGTGCCTGATGGCTTCCTTCAAGAATAAAATCCCTTTTGCTGGAGTTTGACTCTATCACGCATTGAATGATTTAATTACGAAAAAAATCATGGACCAGAGTTTGGGAGTCAAGTATGTCTGTGCATAGCAGCTATCCATTTCTCTCCAGCACAACAAAGAAGGGAAATGCTTAAGATAACAATGAGCAAACTCCATCTACCGCTTCCTTTCAAGTAAATTTCAGTTCTCTTCCTTTCTAAAGAAAACCCAGCTCTTCCTTTGAAACCAGGAAAACCTAAAGGATAAATTCATATATGCATATTAGATCAAACTCTTCACATAAACATTGACAGAAAAAAACAAAAATTCTACATTAAGGTTTATATTTCTGTTTACCTACATCCTCCAAAAAAAACCTCCTCAAACAACAAAACCAACCATACTGGAAATATGTAACTGCGTATTCATGGGCATGTTGACAACTCTACACTTCAACTGGACTTTTCTGAAGCATATTTCCTTCCTCAACCAGAAGCTATGATCTTCGTGCAAGACGTGTGCCCTTGCTGCTGCTGCTGTCCCTCATCCTCTGCCTTTCTATGCCCCAGGACTCACTGGACTCCTTCCCTCTGTGTCCTCCCTTCTGCTGAGACTGGCAGCTTCCTCTCCCCTCCCTTGGCTTCACAGACCTGCAGATCTGGAGGAACCGGTGATGAAGGAAGGTATTGAAAAAAATGACATTGTGGCACTTGCCCTGAGGGCCCCAGTGCTCCACACTTATGTCTGTAAGGAACAGAGAGATGGGATGCATCACAGTTCAGTGCTGCTCTTATAGCATAAGCTCTACAAGAAGTCAGAAGTAGTAGTTTCTGACCTTAATCTATTCACTTTGTCTGTGTTTCCAACTTGGTCTTCAATTTATACTTAGGTGCCTTTTATACAATCACAGAATGGTAGAGGAGGGAAGAAATCTCTTGAGGTCTCTAACTCACTTGCTCAAGCAGCATCAGCTACAGCAGGCAGTCCTGGTCCATGTCCAGATGGGTTTTGAATATCTCCAAGGGTGGCGCCTCTACAACCTCTACAGACAACCTGTGACAGTGTTTGCCCATTCTCATAGTAGAGATTTTGTTTTCTTATGTTTAAGGTGAATTTCCAGGATGTCGAATGCTTTTGTCAAAAACAAGTTAAGGCTGTCCAGGGCTGTTGCAGAAGGATGTGTTAACTTTCAGGTTTGACCATCCAAGAGGGAACACTGATTTTTCAGATGGTCTGGTGTACATGTGGATAGCTCTGCTTGTTGTTGTATAACTGTTATCCCCAAAAAGAGAGCTATGGCAGCACTTCTCTGACTGGGTGACACAGCCCTCTCAGCTCTGACCGTAGCCCTCAGACTGACAATAAGAATAGAACTGAGCATCTAAAAGCTGAAAATGACACTCTATAAAGATGCAGAGAAACTTGTGATTTAAACAGAAATTGAAAGGCTCATAATTTTTGAAGGACAGAGATGAATCAGCAGGAACACAGTAGAAATAAACAGAACAGAGGATTCCATACAGTAAAATTGGTTGTTCCTGTATGAGAAAAAAAAAGGTATTAATTTAAATTGTGCGGTAGAGCATGTATATTTGATGAAAGAAAATACTTTTAAAGTACCACAATTAGTGCGTGGAACTCACTGTTACAAGACATCACAAATTAAAACAGGATTTAAAAAGGATTAGATTTTTTCTGTATAAAAAGTGTGTCCGTTTATATGAGATAACTACAACAGTGAACTGATTTAATTTGTATACCAAATCTAAAAAAGATCTGACAGCTTTTTGATCATAGAACATAGTTACGTTGAAAAAAAAAAAAGGCTCTCACATCAAAAAATTATCACTTCAACATTCTTAATAACAGGTTATTTAATAATATCTATGTCAATATGATTTTTCAGTTTGAAATAGTTTCATATTTTACTATACATAATTAAAATCAAGTCAAGTTTGAATCGCAGTGTTTTGATTTCTCTAAAATTGTTTTTGTTCTTAGCATTTTCCTTGCATCTGAAGTGTTGATATTCAAGGGGGTGGGTTTCTGTTCACAAAAACAGTCATTCAAAAATCCTCCACAAAACATCCTCTGTGCTACTGTTTGCTGGTGGAATTCCTTTCTGAAGTGTCTGATGCGGTTTGTTCTCAGCTAGGATGTTGAATAAGTCTTGCCTTCTACGAGTGAGTGCGTCGAGCACTGAGCACATTCCCTGAAGCCCACACAAGTGCCTGACACTGTTATTTATGTTAGACCTACATTATGAGCTTGTAAGCTTCTGTTGTAGGCCAGTATCTGGTCTCGTTTTGGAGAATCTCAGTTTAAAAATCACCTGTTCTTCACCCCTGTGCTTCCTACCAGCTGTGAAATGTAGATATGTTGGTGGCACGAATGGAAAAGTGCGTGTGGCTTTTTAGTAAGGGCTACGGACAATGCAGCAACTTCCTTCTAGAAGCTGTGAGATATGCTGGTCCCTCCCTCCTCACCAACTTATCATACTAAAGGCAGATTTCTTAGACCAAACTGGCACGAATTATGACTTTTATCCAAACAAGGAGAATCTCAGTTCTCCTGCTTTCCACCATCCCCTGGCGCTGCTCCAACATCATTCCTGGAGTACTGTCATCTTGGAAGGATGGAAGGTTTTATATGATTGCGAAAATTAAAGAATATCATAGCCAAGTGATATTCCAATATACATGGGATAGGATGTAAATCAGGAATTCTACAATCCTAGTCCGATCTCTCAAATGCAGTGATACGATTTGAGCGATATGGAGCAGGTTGCTTAACCCTCACAGGGGGACTAACAAGTCTCAGCTATTTGAAAAGTACTTTTAGATCTTCAAATGGAAGATGTGTATTTCTCAGCATTTTACGAAGATGAAGTTCTGTAGGTGGAACTGATTTTTCAAATTCCTATTAATTTTTCTATTTCAAAGGTCTTTTGTTTCAATGAACCGGAAAGCACATATTTAGGTGATGATTTCATATCTTCCAAATGATAGCTTTTCATGCCATCATCATAATGACACTTTTCATGCCATCATCATAATGACACTTTTCATAGGAGACTTCCAAAGTGGTTTCACCGACCTTCATTAGGTCTCATGCAACACTTATTCACACTGTAACTATAACTACTTCTGCTGCAAGCACAAGGAGAGAGGATCAGAGGGGTTAAATGGCACTCAGCAAGTCAGCTAAAGAGTTGAACAAGAACCCGTTTCTCTCGATTCCAAATCCTTGCAGGTTTTTTGTTACTGAGCAGACATGCTCATCTGCAACACTCTCACAAATACTGGAACCCCACGGGCGTTCACTAAAGACATTTCCAGCTTTTGGCCAGACTAGGAATGTAATCATAAAGATGAATAGCAAAATAAACAATAAGAATGAAATGATCCAAATACTTACTATTTTCTCCTTACAAGGGACTACTAAATCCTGTAATTTGACTTCTTGCTTAGTAGAGGCTTTCAAATCACCTAAGTCTCGTATCTCAGCCTGATATACTGAACCCAAATAACAGCCCTTGAAAAATTGCCCTGTGAGTACTGGCAAAACAGCCCTTGTATACACATGGATTTCTGTCTTCACCCTCTAATCTCTTCCTTGCAATAACTCTAGCCCTGTCACGTCCGTGATCACCTCAGCTTCCTCCACATTCCCTGCAACGCTCCTAGGCTGAAACGGCGTCCGCGGCAAGTAAGGCGGTGGTGGGTGCTCGCTGCCTGAGCAGCCAGGGCACGCGCTGATCGACAGCCTGGCTGCTGCCGCATGCGATATGTACCAGCTGAGTCAGACTTGCTTTGGCTTGCCCCCTCTGGCTCTGGCCGCAGATTGCCACAAAACTGGCAAGAACTTAATTTCCTCTGAGACTTACCGCTTTTCCAGCTGTGGCAGAAATCGGCCAAGAGATCCTAAAGATATGGGAAGGAGGGAGAGAAAGATAAAGACATACAATTTCATTAAGTGTTGTTTCCCTATGCAGCTTGGGCTAATAAGCTAAAATAGATGCCAGAGGGAGAGGAAAAGAAAAAAATCAAGACGTAATTGAAGTCCAAATCCACTGCTCAAGCTCACACAGAAGTTCAGCACAGACATCGATCTTTTAGAGCCTCCAGGTCAGTGTCTGGAATATGGAGAGAAAAATGATGGATGTTTTAAGATTTAACCAGCATAGACAGTAGAGAAGTTATGCCCCCTTTTAAATGAATAACCTCTGTGAGTTTACTGTGGGAAAGGATTAAAATGTTAACTTTTTTATTTACTCCTAAGAGTACATGGCATGTTTAAAATTTAAACCGGACAAAATAAAAATAGATATTTGGCAAGAAATGACTCTAAACTGACCTGCACAATGAGACAGTGACCTAGAAGTTTTTTTTCTTTTCCAGAGGTTGTTATATCTGGTAGAAAATGCATCAGATTAATTAACTGCCCATGTATCTGTGGCTTTATTGTATGACTCACTGAGTTAACCTTAATATAGGATTCTGAGGATATTTAGCCAAGCATTTTTATTGATTCAGATTGTTCTGGTGCAAGTAGTACTTAAGTATAATGGATGGAGCCTGCACAAAATGTAGAAAAATCAAAGATTCGAGGCTGATGAGCTAATCGAGGTGTGTCAGGCAGACACCACAGGAGCTGGGCTAGTCACTCAGCCACTAGAGGGCAAAATCAGGACATCGTAGCCTTCATTGCAGGTCTCTTGGTGTCTGGAAGAGTTTAAGCAGAGTTTAGTGTTTTTTTTACAATAGAACCTGGTTAAATGATCACTAAGCAGTCCACTAGCGGCGGTGTTAGTAATAAACATCTAGAGCATTGTTTCTGTCGGGTTGTGGTATACAAACAGTTACTAGCAACTGTATGGAAAATCCCCAGCATTTTATTTCACGGAACTGTGAATAAAAGATTCAGTCACCCAAGAGGTTTGGGTGCTTAGGTTCACAGCACAGGCCTTTTCTACTAGAGATCTTGCATATCAGTAGAAGGCTGAGTATTTGTATCAGGAGCTACACTGGGAAAGCAATGAACATTTTGCTGAAATGTTTCCTAATTGTTTGATGATACCAGATCAGACTGGTATGTTTCAAACAGAGCTGGATTCTGGAGAGGTCCAGAGCCTCCTGCACAATCCTCTACCCAAGTTGATCTTTGACCTTCTAATACTGTGTTCCTGTTCTCTCCCCTGGTTCTTGCCTTCTCCTGTGCCAATGCTTATTTATTATCAAGTATCTACTCTCTGCTCCCACTAAAACTCCTGCTCCACTGTTCAGAGACCAGGTGTGGGGCAGCGTTGATACCGACCTGAGAGACAGCTTGGCATGAGAAAGATCAGTGTCTTTCACTGCCTGTGACAGTGGCTGGAAGCAGATACCAGAGGAGAAGTTCAGTAGGAGGATAATCATATAGTCACACCTGTCAGGAGTAACCTCCCAGCTTCCAGCAACGTATGTCTCAGACTTCTCAAGTGAGAAAAGTTATCTTTGTATGCAATATGCTTCAAAGGATTTGCCTTCTGTGAACAAGTCCACCTATCCCTTCAGCCCACGTAAAACATTACCATCCGCTCAGCTGCTCCCATCATGTGCTCAAGAACACATGATCTGTGTCAGATGATGCTGAAAGGGATGACAGGTTGTTACTTCTTAGTGCCCAAGGAAATTGACTTCTGCATAGACGAGTAACCAGAATCCGCAGCTATGGTCACATAGTTGTATCTCATGGCTAACAGACTTAGAGGACTAAACTCCTGCTTGTCTTAAAATACAGTTCTTAAAAGCACCTGATTTTGATTTTGACATTTGCTGCACTGGGAAATCGAACTTGTTCCTCCCTGAAGCGTCTCAGTGATGAATTACCGTCACTGGTAGGAGACCTCATTGCAAAGCTGAATACATCTGCCTTTAGCATACAGTCACTGAACTTTGGGAGTACTTAAAACTTGTGGTTGAGTTTCCCCTTCTCCTTTTTTTGACACTGAAATAGATTGAACGTTTCCATTTTCAATTTAAATCATTCTTATTGGTCTTCCCCAAACCATCTCTTTTCCAGGTTCTATTAAGGAACGAAAGAAGTTGGATATCAGACTTCAGGAGCAGTTGGGCTAGTACCAGAAAAATAAAGATATCCTATATTCTCCTGTTCATAAAGCCAAGGGCTGCAGTAGCCTGTTGGTCACAGCACTGCACCACCTGCTCATTTCCTTTTGATTAAATGTGATGACTCAAGGTTTTTGAGCACTAACTTGGTACTGCACAAATTATCTCATCCTATAATCACTGTCTTCACTCTTTGGTGCATGTTTTTACATTTGGCTCTACAGAAATGTATAGTCCTCGTTATCAAGCTGTCTCGGATACTTCACATCATGACTTGTTATTTATGACTCCCTGTTGCTTACACCACTTGCAAACTTGGTTAAGTGATGATTTTATGCTTCCCTTAGAGCTATTAATATCAATACAATAAAGCGTAGAACTAATTGCCACAGGACCCAGAAACACATTCTTTGATGATGGCTTCTTATTTCCCCACTTTGTAACTGTCAGTTAGCAAGCGTTTGAACAGTTTAATATGTGCCATGATGAGTTTGTATCATTTTGGCTTCTAAATTAAAATGCTGCAAGTTACCAAAACAAATATTTTGCAGACCTACTTACCTTGATCAATTAAACTTGTAATGTCATTAAAAAAATCAAATTATTTTGCCAAGATTTATTTTCCACATTAATTTACATTCATTGTGTTTCCACCCTTTAATTATTTTTTAATCAAGTAATGTAGATAATGTCCCATTATATTACCAAAAATTCTTGTCAGGCTGGCAGGTTGTAATTACCCTGGTCACCCTGATTACCCTTTTAAAATATTGGTACAATATTTCATCCAGATCTCTGGAACTTTAACAGTGTTCCAAGATTTATTGAAAATCAGCATTAATGGTCTAAAGATACTCTGTGCCAGTGCTTTTAAAATTTTTGGATGCGAGTTACCTAGACCCGCTGATACCCAACTTTATTAGCTTCTGTTTAACATCCTCCTCAGTGTCTGTTGGAATGGAATGTATATCATCATCATCATCATCATCTGATATTCTTATATCATCTGGCTCTTCCCCAAATATAGATCAGAAATAGTTATTTAGCTCACCCACTTTCCAGTTCCCTGCCTTTTGCAAATGGGAGCCTCCTCTTCTATGTGCTTTCCTCATGCTTCTTGCTTGGTAGCTTCTCATAAAGGGACGGTCATAGATGGTAAAATATTTTGGAAAAGAGGTAGCAAACGCAATACCAAAAGTCCATGCTATCGTGTGGGGTACTATTAGGCATGATTTCTTATGACAATGATGTAGAGTCTCACTGAGGTGAGGCTGATGTACAAGGGAGAGCTGAAGACACTTTTCGGAGACTCTGACACATCGTCCGTACCCGAAGGTTTCCTGTTTGGATACTAGCAGAGGGAACACATTGAGGACAGAGGGCGAGCAATCTCCCTGCTTTAAGTTCAAGTGTCTGACACCAGAGTAGCAACTTGACTTTTGCTGAGATCCTCCTTCTCTAGATACATTTTCACTGGGAACAAGTCACGTGGCATCCAAGGTACATACAGATATCGAGAAGGGATGGGGCATGAGACCATGTCCCATTCCCTTAACTCATAGATATCATTCCCTGTCACTCCTAACTCCGTTTTTTGCATGCTTTCATGAAATGTCGTTCTTGCAAAACAGCCAATTATGATTCCCTTCAGGTAAAACCTCTCAGTGTTTGGTGAGAAAACATTCCAATGAATGGCTGGATGCAGAGGGATTAAAGTAGAACAAAATTATGATGTGATACGCCTCTGTGAGACATAGGCAGATGGCAAAGCTTGCGTGCGTTTGGCCAGAGGGTACGAAGTGTTACATTGCTCACCCTTTAATTTATTTCCTTTATGTTTGTCAGGCATGTTGTGTGTTTAGCAGTCTGAGGTGTTTCATAAGAATTGTTTTGAGGATAGTAATTGGGTATTGGACTGATCCAAACTCCTCATCCGTGCTTTACAAGCATTACACCACTAATTGCTAAAGAGATAGCAAGTTGGGGTTAACCGGGAATGCTCTGTGGGAGAAAATAAATTCCATCTCCATTAACATGCTACTACCAGCTATGATTGATTAGCATTTTTTATCTCCTCAGCTCTTTGCCCATGGATTGATGATTCAGTTGATTAGGAGTATCTTGTATTTTCTGCTTGAAAAGCACATAGAATCAATGAATAAACATTAAGTGCTTCCTTTTCATTCCAAATGGGGATGGGCTGATGCTCTTGGAGCAAGAAGGCCTGTATTTTATCACTGGGGCTCATTACACCGTATTCACTGCCATATATAGGAAGTTAATGGAGAAACCTAACCTGCTGGAAAAGTAATAGCCTGCAAGTGTGAAGACCTGATGAGTGGTAATGGCAGTGCAACTGCATCAGCAGCCTTTCCCTCCCTCCTAAGGGGTGACACGGCACTGCGTGGGGTGAGCTGTTCCTGTGGGGGAGTTGAGGCGAGGGGGTCCCGGGGCGATGAGCATTTGTGTGGGAAGGGTGAGGTGGTTAGATGGCCATGAGACATTGGTGAGGCCCACAAAGCATTAGAGGGCCATGAATCATTAGGGGGCCGTGGGGTGTTGGTGAGAGCCATGGGGCGTCGGTGAGGGCAGTGGAGTGCTGGTGAGGGCCATAGGGCATTAGAGGGCTGTGAGGCATTGCAGGGCTGTGGGAGGTTGGTGAGTGCCGTAGGGTGTTGGTGAGGGCCGTGGGGTGTTGGTGAGGCCTGTGGGGTGTTAGAAGGCCGTGGGGCATTGGTGAGGGGCTGCTGCCCCCACCCAGTCGGAGCAGCACTGCCGTGAGTCCCAAGTAGGGAAGTGACATTCCCTCGAGCTCTCGAGTGTCTGCAGCTCGCCCAGGAAAGGCGTCCCGCTGCCGGCATAGGCGCCTCTGGCCACCTCCTCTTAGAGAGAATTGGTGAGACTCCAGACGCACAGCTATGGTTTGCATAACCTGTCAGGTCGCCATCGCAGTTCTGAGGCTGTTTCTTTGAGGAACGAGTGTGGGGTTTCATTGTTAGTGTTGTTTTTTAAAAAAATATTATTATATTTAATTTTTATTTTCTGGACTCGTCTTGAGAAGTGAACGGGTCTTTGAGGGGATGGCTCGGTGTCTGCGCTCTCATGCACTCCTCAGGGTGGCCGTGCACGGTCGGCTGTGGGTGTCCCTCTCCGGTTTTGAAGGTATTCCGTATCAAATGGCGAAAACAACACATGAACGGCTCCCAGCCGCGAATCCTTCTGGCTACGGCTGCGGGGTACGTCCCTCGGTCGCGGGCAGGCC
>VWZK01006935.1:1943160-2003836 GCA_013396935.1 Baryphthengus martii
CCGGGCTCCCGGCCCGGCGAGGGGAGGATCCCGGTTTACATCTCGTGCCCTTTTTATGGCCTGATCTCCGCTCCCTCTCCCCGGGCGGGGAATGTTACTTGCTCATCGCAATGTGTAACAAGTCGCTCCTGCAATGGTGGTAGTGGTGGAGGGGGATGGGGCGAGCGGGCGGGATGCGTTTTATAACATCTCTAATTACGTGAAACCGTGGTCATGTCTCACTCTAAGAATAACTGGCACTCTTGGCGTGTCAGACTTTTTTTTGCAGAGGTGGCTTAGTTAGTTGCTCATGAATGTTACGGTTAAATAGGTGCGTGTGATGGAGGGTGGCTGAAGAACTGTTTTTTTATCTTGTTAACCAGACTGAGAAACGAGTAGCAGATGGAAATGGATCGACTTTATGTTTTCGTGTTAACTGTATTGTTTATTCATAGACGAGATATTCCTGATTGTTTTGTGACAGAGGTTTTTCATGAGGGTTTCATTTTTGCTCCTATTTTCACGGAGTTCAGATATTAGAAGTTGTCTGAATTCTGGCAGTCTTTTTACTAAGGATGGTTGTATTAGACTAGAATTTATGAGTAACACTGCTCTCAGTATTTTTTGTCAGGCTGAATCCAAAACTGGAAGGGCCTCTGTATAAACAAGTAAAATAGTTTAAAAAAAAAAAGAAAAGCTTTACTTAAGTAAAAGCTTTAATTTTCTTTGGGCAGCAATTTACTGACTAGACATTGTTTTAAAACATTGTAATTAACTTTTATTAGCAAATAATTTTTGATTGCATGGAACAAATCCAGTTATTTAGATACACCTTCAGTGGTTGAAGCAACATCAAAATCCTTTGTTACTGCCTGAGCGCAGGAGTGCATTTCTTTTTATAAAGTTACGGCATGTGATACAAAATGAGAACAGTCTCCTTGACCCGAGAGAGACAAAATTAAAAATCACTTCAGAGGTTTGGGGAGTCTGCAATGGAAGCTGAACAAGGGCCTAAAATCTCAAACAAGCCTCCCTCTAATTCAAGCCCTGATCTGCACCTAACAAGTTACTGTGTTCTGACACATGGTGATTGATTCTCCTAATTGTCCCTTGCTTTATGGTGCCTCCTTTAGTGTGTGAAAAAGGAAGAAAATCACCTCAAAAGTGCAGTGCTGAGTCCTGATATGGGGTGTTATTTTTGTGTGTTAGCTTTGAGTCAGTTATTAGGCTGAGGATTAAATACTTTCAAATGCGCGTTTCAGGATCTGAGGCCTGAGGCTAAGGCTGAGATGAAATACAGTTTTTTTAGCTTGGTGTAAAGTCTGACTGTGATTGTCTCAGGGAACAAAGGTAGAGACTGAACAAAGATGCCATATTAAAACTTGTGGCCAAAGAATGATAAGCTTTTAATGTCTGTTGTTGCCTGTCCGCTGGCTGTGCGAACTTCAGCAGAAATAGCTTGCTAGTTTTAGGATTTACAGACTGTCTAAGATAAATTACCTGGAAATTGTTTTGAAAAAGGATTATAGTGAAGTTTTGCCCTTGAATGAAAGTTAGCCGAAAAGAAATAGATTTTGGGAAGAAGCTGTGTCTTCATGGTTTATCGATCAGGAAAATCTCGATGCACTAAGCTGCGAATCTTCCAAATAAAAGTGAGTTCCTTGACAGAAAAGGAGATGAGGGATAATAGTTTCAGTGCGCAGTTAGTTTGCCTGCTGATGAGTCAGAGATTTTTTTTCCCAGAACATTGTTGGGAGACACCAGTATATTCATAGACTACTTTGAAACTTTTTGTAAAAGCTGCTGTTTATTTTTTTTTTAATGTGATTGAGTTTAAAGTCTGCAAAGAAATTGAAAGGTGACCGGTTTTGGAGCTCTCGTTGTGATTCTTTGAGACTCGAACTTTGAAATGGACAGAAATGTGAATTAGCACGCTCAGTTTTCCCTCCTGTTGTTTTTGTGAAGCCTTGAAAAATGTGTCCCTGCAATGATGCTAAAAGTTTACAAAGCTTTTTGTATTGTTAAGAAATACAGAGTCAAGAGTAAATGGCTGAAAGTAAGTTCAAGTGTGGAGTTTTAGGTGATAGAAACAGCTCTTACTACTTTGTTGGCTGTAAGTGTTGGCTACATCTCGCAAAACTGGGAAAATGACATCAATTAATGTAAATGGATGGGAAGTTTTAAAAGATAGAATAGTTTCTTTTAAAAGAGGCCACTACTGACATAGTTTCTTCTTAAGTTGGGGTTCAGGATACTTGCTCATACAAATTTATTTGACGTGCAACTAGAGCAAAACACGCTCTGTAGTTATCAAAAGAATAGCACACTTTGAAAAATCAGTGTGCTAAAAATAAATGATCGTTATCATAATACATAAAAATACATGTTTAATATATATAAATAATAGTAATTTCTTATAGAGCTAGAAATATTTCTATTTTACAGACGAATAAAGTACTTTCCTACTTATTGTTTGGTTGGCTGGGTTTCACTCGATTGAAACTAAAAATGTAATTTCTTTCTTTTAATTTAGCTGTTAAGAATTGTTTTAGACATAGGACACTTGTAGATTTTAAGGTGCCTTATTAAATCCTAACAGATGTAATTTTCAGCTAGTGTTTGTGGGAAGGAATGAGTGTGAGTGTCATGCTTAGGGTATTAAAGTATTATTAACCTATTAAAGGATGTCATTCCTTTAAATGATAGTTTCTAGAGAAAACTACAGACATTGAAGATCCTAGGACTTTTTCACTGGAATTAATGCAATTCTGCGTTCGGTGCTTTTGTCTTTGACAGATACTTGTTTCCTGAATGTGCTTTATGATGTTTTCTCCCTTTTGCACCATATGGATGCGAAGTTTGGGATATTTAGGAATGCTCCTGTTCGGACTGCCGTAGCAGACAAGTGGCATAGGAAAAATACATTTATATGTATTTGTTCAACAAATCCAGTATTGTTTGTTACTGGAATTGCTAGAAGAGATAAATAGAAATGTGTAATATTGATACTTACTTTTCAGAAATACCAGGCCTTCAACTAGTACATCAGCATCAAGTAGGCTGAAGGTGAATGGTAGAGGAAATCCATAAAGGGTCACTTAAACTATTTTAAAGATTGTTACTAGAGATACCTAATTAATTTAGAAGCATAGATGACAGACAATCCGTGTGTGGCCAGGAACTTAGGGATGACAACACTGGGTAAATTGTTTCTTCCGTATTCTTTCATCCAAATCTGCTCGAGTGGGAGTTGAATTAAAGAAGTAAGTCCAGTCAGCTTAATTTTACACAGGCATAGAGCTCTGTTACAGTAAAAAAAAAAAAACAAACCACAAAAAAGATAAACTATGTGAAAAACAGGTGTGGAGTCACAGTCTGTAGGTTTCCTGTGTTTTAGAAAGCAGGGAGCTGGTGCTTTTTGAAGAGCCTGTGTGGTATTTCCTAAGTATAAACTAAGGCAAGAGTCGTCATAGTTATGAAGACCAGTGACGAGAGAGCTTAAAGAAGCTTTAACGTTGTTTTGGTTCCATGTAAAATTTGATCACTTGGAAATGTCAAAATGTGGCAGGTTGACTGTATATTATGTTTTGAAGTTTTGGTGTCCGTATATTGGACTTTTTACATGTTCTGTCCCCAGTGTCCACTGTATATTGGACAAATGAAAATAGGGACTTCAGTGTTGGGATTTCCAGTTGCATTGGTTTTTCATTTGTCTGTATGTTCTTGAGTAGCAATTTCTAACCTTCATACTGAGTTATCTGCAGATAGTGCTAATGGCTGTACCTTCTATATTGTCTCTGTTGCATATAGAATGTATAAATAGCTTTGTCTTGTTTGCTGTATGTATTAATATTGTTTCTGTCTTTGATATTTTGATGGCAACTGAAGCTACAAGTTTACCTTACGAGTCAGTGGGGTCACCGTAGTTTGAGGGAGTGCACTGAAGGTCCAGAAGCATTCCAGTGTGCTCTACTAGGATGGTCTAGGTTTTTCATTCAAGAGAAGTATAGCATGCTACTAGTATATATTTTGCTTCTGTTTTCTATACCTTCTCCCCCTCTGTTTAAAATCAGTGGGAAGTTGGATGATTTTTTTAAAGAGATTGATGGCATAATGAAATTGAGTAGGACTTTGCAATTGGAAATGGTATTGCCAGTTATTAAATTTTCTTCAAATGGGTTTGTTTTGTTGGATTTCTGTTACTGATTTGGTTCTAACATAGTAACAAAGGTGGAAAACTTTCTACTGGAGGCTTGAGGCATCAGCTGATATTTTAGATAGTGATGCTGAACCGTGGTTTAGGGTATGACATTGTGTATAAAATAATGCAGTAATATGTCTTCGTAGTATCTGGGTTTTTTGGGCTGGCTTGAGTCGAATGGGTGTTAGCAGTGTAAAAGCACTAAAGCCTAATGTAGATAAGGTGGTAGCTGTTTGTTTTTCTGCTATTATCAATGTATAAAAATACTTCTGTATTGTAGGTTTCAGTTTGGTACCTATTTTAGAACTGTTCCCAGCTATTCTTCAGTAGTCGCAGAAGAATTAGGCATCAGAGATGCTGCAAATGTTTTGAGCTTTTGCTTGTGGTGAGAAAATCCCTTGTCCAGTTAAGAGTTGGGAAGGAAATGCTATCTACCAAATGATGACTATCCTTATTCATAACTTTTCATGGTGAGTCTTACTGGCTGACTTCTGGTACTTGAGTTTTGCCAAAGAGCAGTTGTGGGCTAGCATAAAAAGGCAAGATGTTTAGCATGTCTGAAGTTCAGTGCCTTTTCTTTTTGTTGTTAGTGAAGTGGCGGCTGGGAGGAACCTGTCCTTCCTTCTTCCCAGCGTACAGAGAATCCAGAGGTCATTTCCTATCAGGTGATAATTTGAAATCAGGCTGTACTTATGTCAGAGATCTGCACGGGCTCTGTCGATTACAGAAGTGCCATAGCTGCCCTAGTAGTACTTACCAGCCTTACTTCTGGATTCTTGCGACTTTTAAAATAACCGTAATAGGAAGGCTTTTTTGTTTGCTTCTGTGACATACTGAAGCCATTTTTTAAAATAAATAATAGAACTCAGTCTTCCTTTGTACCTGAGCTCGGAGTCCAACGTTTGTACTTCACCCTAAGTTTAAAATTGTGTTTGTGGAAGTAGTATGGGTGAAATATATTGCAAAATTCATAGAAGGTTGTCGGTGGAGGAACATAACTGGTACATTTTTCTAAGAAGTGGTATGATGAACTTAAAAGGAGCTGGTAATGTTCAGTGTAAGAAACAGATCAAAGAGCTTTCTAAATCGCGTAATAGCTTCTTTATCTGTGAATGACACCGACTATTAGAGTGGCTTTTCTGTTTCCAGATGCGGTTTTGTAGTGTCAAAACTCTGCTTTGAACTCGGCGTACATGTTGACTTAGCTGTTTGCTCTCCGAGTGTGATCTAGAAGATTGATCTAGGATCACTAAAATAAGCCATTTGAAACTGTGAATTTGTGGTGTGTACAGTTGTTATAAATTCGAGAAGAATTGGCAAATCGTGTGACTATTCGTAAAATGTATTGCTTGATTGGTTGGCCAGCCTGATTATTGGAAGTTTGGGAGATACTATA
This sequence comes from Baryphthengus martii, assembly GCA_013396935.1. NCBI lineage: Eukaryota > Metazoa > Chordata > Aves > Coraciiformes > Momotidae > Baryphthengus > Baryphthengus martii. Next base: position 1,948,737 of record VWZK01006935.1, read on the forward strand.
GGACAAAAATGGCAGATATTTTCAGATCTCCGAGTTGTTTTTGTTTCTTAGTCATTATTTACTGTGCTTTTCTTATATTGCTTATAAACCAGACAATAAAACTGTTCTCTCATCTGTTTCCTTTTCTTCATCGCCAGTTTCGATTTTTCTTTTTCTCTCTCATTTGTTTGAATCCTTGGGGTTTAAGAGGAGGATTTAAGATGGTATCATTAGTAGTAAAATATGGGACCTCGTTGCTGGCGATAGAGATTCCTCTGGTCTATGTTGTGCTCAGATGTCATTCTGATCTTGGGTGTGCTGCACATCCAGTAGCTCTGAGGTAGACTTTGATGATCTGTGTGGTGGTGATTTAGGTGATCCCTGCCCCAGTCACCTGCTGAAGATGCCTGGCAGAATTAAATTTGTATTCCCTCTTCAAGTTCTGCAGCTTTGAGCTTTGCATATCAATTGAAACAAAACCAAATTCATTTTGTTTCTACACCAGATTGGGAAATGCAGTAACTGAAGAGGTAGGATGTTTACTTCTCCTGCAGGTGTTGTGGAGAAGGAAGGGCAAGTGGGCCCCAGGAAAGTATCGCAGAAGAGGGGTGAACATCTGGTGCTGGTGATTTCTTCAATAAGCATGATAGGAAAGAGAAGAGCGTGTAGCTTGAATCTCTATGTGAGTCACTTCCACTAACCGTTGAATAGGGATAATGCTTATTTGTCTTCTTAGGACATCCCGGATCCAAGGAGCATGTTGCCTGACGTCATGCAAGGCTGAGGACAGAGAACTGGGCTTGGTTAAGCTGATGCTTGAAAGAGCTTGGTGGATTGAGTCAGTGCAGTGTGCTAGTCTGGTCATAAAGGAGCTCCCATCGCTGTAGCTGAAGTAGCAGGGATCTAAATCCAGATTTGTTTCTGATGGCTGGGACTTACTTTTCACCCATAATTCTTTAGAATTTGTGGAAGATTTTGTATAGTAGCAGGAAATTCTTGAAAGATCTGGAGATGGAGAGAACTATGTTTTGTTTTGGACTAGATGTGTTGAATGAGTTTTATAGTCTAAACTGAATCTGATATTACACTTACCCAAGTCCTTTGAGATACCTTATTGGTTAGCACATCGTTCTAACATCAGTGGAATGAAGGAAGCTTGTTTTTCTGTACATTTAATTCCTTTTTGCCCCTTAGCATCTCTTCTGTTGCCCCTAAATATCTCTTCTGTTCCTCCTCCCTCTGCAATAGCCCAAACTTTCTCACATAACACCGTCATTCTGTTTTTTTCCAGAGCTGTGGATATTGATTGCCCAGCAGGTAGCTGCGAGAAGTACACATGGCAGCTTGCTTTTCCATCGGACAGTGGGCGTTTGGATTTGATTTCATGGTGCAGATACTAATTTTCATGAACACATCAAAAAGATGAACATAAAGGATAGTAAATAAACAACATGATCCCATAACTTTCATTTCTGTAGGAGATCAGATTAAAGGTATAACGCTTGAAAAGTTATAGTAACTGAAAACTTACCAGTAACTGAAAACTTACTAGTATCTAAGTCCTCTCTCTATTTGTGTTACTGAGACTTTGAATACCAAATTTTCTTTGTAGGGTGGAGAAGACACAAAAGTTACACAGTTAAAATATACTCAGCAAACCAGTCATGTCAATGTAATTTTTTATCCCCTACCTGTGCTGTAATGCAGGTAAATGAACATTTAATATGAATCGAGATCGTGCAAGAGGAAAGTTCCCTCTTTGCCTATTAATTTTTGTTTCATTTTTCTAGAAGTCTTTTTGAAATTTTATATTCTTTTACAATACTGTAGAAATACATGCTATAGCTTGCTCCTGAGTCTTGTGCTTTGTAGAGAAGGCACAGGTTTCTGGTTCCCAGCCTTCTGGGAGTTTATGGTTCAGTGTGTAGCTTCTGTTGCTGTTTGCTGGCCGGTTTGGTAGTTTAGCAGAGCATATTCGTTGTCATCATGTTAACAAAATTACATTGTGAGTTCTCTACTGGTTAATTCAAAGTGAGTATTTTAATGATCTCTTATTAGGTGAACTCGAAAATAATGTGCAAAGCTCACTTCTTATGTTATAACATACTGCTTTAAGTAGTATATATATTGAAGCAGGCTCTTAACTGAAACATCAGATTGCATTGATTGTGGAAATTCCATGCTGTGTTTTTGTATAAATGATGAAGGCTGAATAGAACACCAGTATACTTTATGTATTGCACAGTTCTTTCTTGATTCTTTTACAAATGTAACTTTAAAAGGTCGTTACTTTAAGCATCTGTCTACCTGCATACTTCTGTGCTTTCAAGTAATGATATTAGTGTACTGGCATAATAGCCTCTCTATTGTATTTATCTTGGTTTTAGTTAACAAGTCTTCTGTAAAATGCATTTTAACCTGTCACTGGAATTTTCACGTAGTTGGTTGGTTTTTTTTGTATCCTTCAGTAGAACAAATTTGTTTTTTTATGAGAATTAGAAATTGTTTCTTGACGTTCATGGGCAATAGACACATATATTCGTAGTGGTTTTGTTCTCTCATTCTTTTCCTATAATGCCCTTTGTGGTTGTGTGTATATATATATTTATTTATTTATTTTCCATTAAACTTCATTTCTGTACAGATGGCTTGTAGATGTAGTTGTACCTTCTGCTTTGATGAAATGTGTCAGTAGAGGGTCCTATGTAGTTAGTAAAACTTGTCTGAGCTAAAGGTTTCAAATACATAGGTACTTGAGGGAAGCAGGTAGATGTATGTTCAATATCCGGTGCCTGTATGTGAAAATTGTGTTTTGCAGTTTAAAAGGCTGAGGGTTTAAATGAATTCATGACAGAGCCATGATGACACTAAATAATGATGAGGATGGGTAGAAGGCAGGTTAACAGGTACAGTGATGTCTTACGGATTGACTGTTACATTGGCCACGTGTTCTTTTCCTCTTTCGGTAGCCGTTTTGTCCAAAGAATTTCATTTCTGTTTGCAAAGTGGACCCACTACCATTGCTATTGGGTTTATTCCCACCATTCCTAGAAATGAGGAATAGTATGGTGTGGTTAATAAGGTTGTTTATGTAGTTTGTACCAGTGGAGCCAAACAGTGATGTTGAAACATAAGGATTTTCTCATTTATTTTTTATTTTTTTTATCAGAGAAGGAGGGAAACGTGGATAGAGAGAAAGAAAATGGACACAGGAAGAAGTGAATGAGGAAGGAATGTGTTTGAGAGGGGGAAAGAAGTAACCGATGAAGAAAACAGAACACAAGGGTATACTACAGTCTAAGACGGAGTGGTAGAGAAAAGAGGTGGGGATTCATGGCTGAGCAGAACCAACCACCCCATCAGTGGGCAAAAGAAGCGGCAAAGGTTTCTCAGCTATCTGAGAAACGTTGCATCTGACTTCAGGAGCATAGGCTGTTCCTAGAGCTCAGTAAGATTTCTGAAAACTATATTCTGACTTGCTAATAAGGAATGCTTTCAGATGGTATTTATTTATTTATTTATTTAAACCTGTTGTTCAGGTTTATTTAAATCTGTGAACATCATCAGTGTAGTTAGATCACGATCATGAACATTGGAGAACTTTGCTACATTTGACAAGACAACAGTGTTTTGTAATGTGTATCGTGTCTGCGTGTATATATATAAAAATGTAATCTTGGTGTGATAGGAATAGGAAGATCAACACAAAATGGGAATTCAGAGTTACTTACGTTGAGACAATTTCAGATTGAAGGGAATGTGAAATTAAAATTCATAGATCTCTGAAGTTATTTTCAGGGATGCACAGTAATCCAGCTCTACATAACACAGGACTTGAGAAATAGTAACTGATGGCTGTCTATAATTATGATATTTCTTAAAAATGTGTGTGTATAAGATTTTAGAAGACTGTTACGTTATGTAGCTGTCGAATGAGTAAAAAAGACCACGGAAATGTTGGAAAGAGGTTGTATCCAAGTGTGCTGATAAAGGTGGCTGTAGGAGCTGATTGACTGCTCTTCCTTAGCAGGTAACTGTAGACTTTCAGGCTTTTTATTCTGTACAGATTGTCCTTTCTCAAAAGAGCAGCTGAGTGCGTAAATTGTGTCGCTTCTAGCAGTTTCTCTCCCCAGTGGGTACAACTCGGAATTGATGGGCTAGTAAATGGTAGCAAAGCGGTTTCACTCTTTGCCTGTTGTCCTTTTCATCTGTCCCATTCTGGTTGTGTGGCAGTTCTGGATTTTATTATCAGATATGGATTTTGCTCATGGCACCGGCAAGTGTTGGCCTCTCGTGGGTTTTGTAAAAAGGACTGTTCTTTGGCAGTCGTAGGTATTTAATTAGTGATTTTAGGGGACCTTAATCATTTTTGCTCTTATTGCCCAAATCTAAGAAACATCTGGAGCGATGATCAGTATATTTGGGATTTATTCTTGCTTCTACTCTACATTAGAAAGAAGAAAAACCCATAAAATACTAGAATACAGGATTAATCCACTTTGAGATGCATAGTGTGTAAATTTAAATAATTTTATTCTTCAAATCTGTTAAACATTAACTTCTAATAATCAAACCCTTGTTTTGCAAATACAGAAACAAAAAGTCATGTCATAAACCTATTTATTCTATATCTTTTACTTTAATTTGTATTCGAATGATGTAGCAGCTTCAGTTCAGCATGTTGAATGTATGGAGTTTTTTTTACAAAGCACATTTTTACATTGATGATGTTACAAGGAATCCATGCACAAATTAAGATACATGTTTTCTTATTAAATTTACGTCTGTTACACTGTGCACTCCTGTTTTTGTCGTTTACAGTATTTTCAACTTGGGAGTTGTATGAAACTAAGTGTTAGAAAACATTAGATTTATAAAACATTAAATTTGGAAGTGAGCTCTTTGAGCATATGAGGAAGCTCAGCAAAGGATTTTATCTCTTTTTTTTTTTTTTTTTTTTTGTTCCAACTGTATTCCTCTGGAAAAGGCAGCACTGCAGTGTAAACCTATCTATTTGTTCTTCCAAAGTGCTGGGGACAGCTACTACAACTGCCTACATCTTAGGCAGTTACCTAAGGAGGATACCTGGTTCCCATCTGCAGGTACCGAGTGCCCTGCCTCTGCAGCCTGCTCAGGAGCTACCAGCTTTTTGACAAGGCTGCCTTTTGTGTCAAGAAAATAAATCAGTTTCTTTCTCCTTGAAGTAGTAAAAAGAGTAGAGATGGGATTTATTTTCTACTGTAAACTGTTCCAAAGCAGGTGTCCTTTTCAATTGAGTTGCTTTATCTTATTTACTGGAGGACAAAGGTTGGTAACGCTGCTGTAGTTTTCCTTGTCTCCCTGTTACTTTTGGCTGTGATACTCTCTGTAACGCTGCTTTGAAGTCGCTGCTCTTTTGACTGCCTTACTGCTGCTCTGGCATGTGTGAATGTCTCCTTATGGAAACTTGGCTGGAGACAAAAGTGAACATAATAGCTTTAAATGGCATGGAGAAAAGTCAAGGGAAAAGATGCAAATATTAGTAAAATAATTAGGGAGACCGTATTCGGTTTAGGTGTTGTCCATCTCTGTTTGTTCCGTTGATCGGGAAACAAAAGACAGATCAATGCAGCACCAAAATAGTTGTGACAAAATCTTTTGTCAGCATTCGTGAGTAGCGAGCTAGTACAAAGTGTTGTATGACACAGAAATAGCCTGTCATGCCCCAGTCTCCTTTTTGGTTAATTTACGTTGAGTAGTCATCACATCAGTGAAATATGGGAAAGAAAACTGAAGGATACTTGGTCAGCTTGAGCTCTAGCTGCAGAAAAAGGATTAGTGGCAAGTGTATCTTGTTTATATTTGTAACTTTTCATCTCTTGAAGCTTGCGTTCATTCGGTTGGTGTGGACATAAAAAACTATCCCTAGGGATTGCAGGTGCTGCTGTGCTGTGTATCCTGAGACAGGTCTGGAGGACTGCCTGTCTTTCTGGGAGGCGCTGTCCTGCACGGGGTTTGGTCTTTCTGCTTACGCTGATTCTTAAAAAACGATACAAGTACATGTTGATGTGAAACTTGTTTGGAAGTTGCTGCTTCATTTGAGACAGGCCAAGAAGGAACCCTTAGGAAGTGACAGAAACGTTGGGAATGCTGTAAATGACCGTTATTCCAAGCAATTCATCACTTGAGTGAAGAAACCCCACCTTTTCCACTTGTGAAGCTTTAGCTTCCTGATTAGCGGATCAGACAAAATAATTCATACTGTCCTGGAACATTCTACTTGTTTCCCCTCTTGTTCAGTGCACTGTTTTCCTAGTCATGTAACACCACCCTCCACAGTATTTCTTCTTGTAGTTTTTATTCTTCCAAAGTTGGGACCAGCAGAAGTGCCCTGTCTGTCATCTCTCTGAATCTCCCATCTGATAGTTGCAGAGTGTAGACAGGCTAGGAAGTTAAGATACCAGCATTGAAATCTGGGCTTGCATTTAAGATAATGCCTAGTTCAACTAATCTAGCAATAATAAAATGCCTTAAAATGGCTGCAAATGTATTCCTGCCTACTCAAAGACATCTTCTCACTGGTAACACATTATAGACGATCTGTAGTGTAGTTAAGACTTGGATCTTTGCCAGCAGATGGAAGCATTTTTTAGCATCTCTTCGTGCTTTGAGCTTTTTCTGCTTTTTTTTTCTTTTAACGTAGTATCAAAATTGCTTCGTTTTCAGTCTCTTTCCATTTATTAAAAACTATTCCAATTTGTGCTAGTTCAGATTACTTCCATTTGATGTTGTAAACATTTTCTACATTCTTTTTTTTTTCTTTTTTTTTATGGAAGATATTTCTAATTTTATATTTTTAGAGCCCTTTTTTTTCTATTCTTCATCTTCTCTTTATTCTGGGCACGTCTCTGCTTGTCAAATTTCTCTTCAAGTTCTGTTTTGCTTTTGCAGTAATTGGCAGTCGCCCTCTTGGAGCTCCTGAGGGAAATCACACGTGTAGGGTAGAACCAAAGCAGCACCTGAGCGATACCGTTGTAGGGCAGGAGACGCAAGAGCTCAGCCAACCATCAGCAGAAGTGATAACAAACTGCAAAATGCTCAAAGTAAGCAAACTGGAACAGCAGAGACACTGGGCCTCCTGCATTTATAAAGGTCTTAGGTCTCAGTAGGCACATAACATCTAGGTGGAAATGTACATATATTTTTTCAAGTGTGCCGGAAACCTTTTTTAACAGTGTGTACGATTTGTGAAAAACTGAGTAATCATTGGGTTATACGTTGTTGTGGGTATTTCTGACTCTCCTTTGTAGTTATTCTTTTTGTCCTTGATTTTTATTATAATATAGTTCTCTTACATCAAATTCTTATTGGAAAAAGAATTTGACTGTTGTCAACTTGTTCATTTTTTTCAGGAAACCCAAACCTTAGAATTTACTTTTTTTAAATTACTTTTTGTTTAAATATATTACATTCATATCTGTAAGCATGTTTTTTATTTTTTGCATTGATCTTTGTAAAGGGAAAATAGCTGCTGGGAGTGCATGTTGAATTGTAAATAAAAAGCTCCAAGACCTCCAGGTAATATCTCTTCAACGGTTTCTTCGGAGACTGGTAGCAATTGATTGGATCTGTGTTTTTCAGTATTGAGTGTTTACAGACAAAAAACTTATTACCTGGGAAGAATGGAACAAGGGAGGTAGATGAGAATAAACCCAATGAATAATCAAACTGTAGCCTTGCCCTGAACAGCGCTTGCCTAGAAGGCTTGTTGGCTTGGAGCGCTGGTAAGAGCGCAGCACGGTTCAGCTGCAGGTTGCCAGGTCTGATCTATGTCTGGTCGATAAAGATTGAACTTTGTGGTTAATGTATGACCCACTGGTTCATGTGAAATGTGTTTGATGTTCAGCATGCAGTTGACAGGCCTTGTCATAAATCACAAACAGAATTGTCATCGACTGATCCGTCTTTTCAAAGGGATCATGAAAACCGAATCATTTTCCTCCACCTACAGGCTGTGATAGTGGTACCAGTCACCTTGCCCCGCTGCCACATGTACTCCACATCCCTTTGAAAACACCAATCTGAAGCCTTTCAGTGCAATTAAATTTCCTTCACCCTCGTTTTGCATGCACACGAAGCTTAGCTGAAGGACTTTGTAATGTGAGAATTTCTACTATTCCCCAAATATCCAAAATTCATCTTAGCTTGTAGAGGTAGAAATATCCATGGCACCAGAAATTTTACTTGCATACAGGAATAGTTCTGTTGGCATACAAAGCTGAGGTTGGAAGTAGTACCACTAAGAGTGCTACTGTTCAGTTCATTAGTTTCCTGGAATTATTACTGTAGCTTATTTCCGAAAACAATAATAAACAACCCCAGGAAAATTGTAGTGTAACGCTGACTATTACTTTCGTGCATGGAGAACTGTTGTGTGGTTTTTTTTTTCCCTCTGTTCATTTTGCTGCAGTTTTAAGGTTTTGGGGTTTTTTTCTAACATATGCTGCTGCTGCTTCAACAGAGCACTAAGAAGTATTTTCATCTACCTAGTAGGTCAGATACCAGCACCAGCAAACATAAAACATGAATTTAACTTACCTCACTCCTTGTTTTTCTTGCACCGTTTGTCTTAATCTAGTCTCTTTTCTTTGCTCGTGGCTGTGTTGGATTTTTGAGCCATGTTGACTGTTAGGATGGAGTTTGTAAAAATGAACACCTGACCTATTGAAATGCCGTCGTTAGGAGAACAAGACAGTTTCTTCTGAAGACTCTTTTCATTTATTTTTGCTTGGATCCTCCCTGCTACTGAAGGTTGATGCCATTGTGGTTTGTGAGAGAAAAAGCCTTTAGGAAATGAAGGGAGCCTGAGATCGTAGGGGGAATAATTTGAAGACAAAACCAGTTGCTTAGCTGTAACAAAATCAGTGGGAAGCTGATGAATAGTTTACAGAATTCAGAGGGCCGTGAATTTTTGTTGAGTATCAAAGCTACTAGCTCTTTATTTTTGGAAGGCTTATTGTAGTGTAATATAATTTACTTCAGAGGCTAGTTTTATAAATTAAGCGTTACAGTCAAGGTCATCAGGAATACAAGGACAGTCGGAGTTGCTGCCTCACTCTGTGGGTTTATAGTTAAATGAAGAATAATAGTAGGAAGGTAACAATGTGGTTTTTATTAGCAGCTTTTTTTCCACTGGAATATTGGAGTACAACAGTGGCGTAGCGCATCGATCCCGCAATTTAACGCTGCAAATGTAATTTCAAGGCTTGCAGCCGTTGCCAAATGTGCCTGTGCTAGCTGCAGTCATGCGTTGAAAAAAACACGGTTTGTGGCAGAATTACCAATCATAAAATACATGTTTATATTTTCTTTCTAGGATCAAGTAGAACACACTGATTCAGCAGAACTGGCTGGTTGTGCTGCAGTCATCATGAGTAGGCACAGGGTCATTCGTTTCTTAACATATGTATAAGAGAAAAAGGTAAGAGGCAAGTTCTGCTTTAGAATGTAATGATTCAGGGGTATGTACTTGAAATGCATGTGTTTGTATGTATGCTTATGGATGTATATTTATACACATACACCTCTCTGTCTTGTATGGAAGAGGGTGGAGTATTTTTAGCATTTTGTTGTTTTGGTTTTTATTGAGAGTAATTGCCTTGTTTTAGAGCAACAATGTGGGTTTTTTGTCTGAAGGAGGGGGGAAGTGGGCAAAGTCTTTCTTCCTCAGTCTGCGCTGTAGGCAGATCTCCTCAGTTAAAAATACAACTGTTGCTGAACTCTCTGAACAAACTGTTCATTACAGCAAAGGTGCTTGACGTCTTCCTCCCAGGGACAAATAATACAAAGATCACTAAATGGAGCTGGAACAATATGTGGACTTGACCATTGTTTCTTGGGGTTGAAGGAAGTCCTCAGAAGCACTAGATCTAATAAATTAATTTGCCCAGTTGCTATGTAATTCTATGTTGTCATGCTATGGGAAAACAACGTTTTCTGGACATCTGATTTTTATGAGGGTGAGTGAGCGGTGTTTGGTTTCGATTTGATCGTGCACCTTGTGATTTTCATCTTAGGAGTCTTTCATATCTATTTTTATTGAGGACTACAATAAACCACTTGAGTGTTTTTTCAGTAGGAATTTACTGAAATGTGTATATTCACAGTTTCCTATTGAAAGAGTAGTTTACACGGGACAGGATGGTAGAAAGTCCTGAGATCTTACTCGGATTCTTGACATACTTTCTGGTTTTTAGGCCTTTGCTATGAGGCTAATAGTTGTATGTAGGTATTACTTCCTTTTGGTGCATGTTTTATTACGGCTTCTTAATGTGATTGTGTGCCGGTCATCCACTGTTAAGAGTCAAGAAAATGGGAAAGACTTAAGGCTGTCAGTTCCAGAGGTGAAAAAATCCTGAGGGTAGTTTAGGATGTGCAGTACAGAAGATTGTGCATTACATAATTCCTTATCACAGAGATCAAAGCACATACGAGTGTTGCCGTTCTGCAGGTATGACACAAGACCTCTCTCTTTGTATTGTTGATTTTCCAAGAAGAAGCTGGAATGTGGGATAACTGAGCTGTCTTGAGAAGCAGCCTCCAAGGTTAAGCCTGTTCAGAGTATCATCTCTTTTTAAGGAAGGTTTTTCTGTCCTTCTGTCTCCTTCCCTCCCCACTAATCAGTTAGTTTGTCTTCTGTCTAAATGCTGTGATGACTAGGATAGTAATTCTGGGTACATGTGACACAGACATTCTGGTACATGCACCTTTATATTTAGACTGAATTTCTAAATTACGCATGATCTTTGATCCAACAGAAGCTTGAAAATAATCTGATTGACAGGCTGCATGTTTTCATTAGCTTTTTACTGTGAAAGACAGAAGGTGACTGCAAAGGGGAACAAGTGGGTTCTAGACTTACTGTATCAGTTGATGGTAGCCATTGTATTCTTTTTTGTTGTTGTTGTTGATACAGAATTTTAAAAGTATCTTTTTTTCTCTTTAATGTGTTTTGGCTTTTTTTGCCTGTAGTTAGTCTTTTCTGCCAAATCTTTGCACGGAGGACTGTGTGTTTGAAAAACCATCTTATGCTTTTCACTGGATTGGTGATTTATGTCTCCTGTTCCTTGCACTGGCACAATATCCTCTTCTTCGTATTGTTTATCCCAGTATATATACTAATTTAGAAAGTGTCTCCTTTTTGGCAGCACACAGATAAAACTGCCGTTGAAAGTTGTTTCAGATTTGCTCATGTTTTCATTCTCACTTTTCCAGAGTTCAGGTTGTGTGTTTGCACGTCAGCTTGTCTTCATGCCGCGTGGCTTGGAATAGTTGAGCAATGCTAGAGAGTTTCTGAACTATCAAGAGTCCTTTAAAAATGTCATTTCAGCCTTTATATTAGGAGGAAGTTTGGGATTAGAATAATTCTAAAACCGTTCCAAACTTCTATAGTGGTACCTATGAGTTACAGTCAAAGTTTCCAAAGACCTGTAAAGGAATATGTTTCATTTTATTCATGTTGGATATTTCATAAAAACGTTAAAAATATAAATTCATTCTAAACCATGGAGAAAACAGCTACCCAATTTTTATAGCATGCTGTGTTTAGAGCATTTTGTGTTTTGATCTTGAGTTGCTGGCTGTGCAGAGTTCGAGTATTAGATCTTAAACTGGCAAAAATATGAGTTGCTGACAATGTGTTGGTCAAGAAGCATTGTGGGTATCTGTTAGGATCATGAGTACTTGTCCTTTTCTGTCAGCAAGAGGACAGTAAGGCCTTTTGTGGGTTTGGCAGTGTGTTTTTCGTTGGACAGAAACTTCTGAAAAAGCTTGGGAGGTTTGTTGTGTTCTTTTATATAATAATTTTAGATATTAGACCAGAATATTTACAGCTGACCTTTTCTGAGAAATACCTACTTGCATAGACAATGAGATCTCATTTAGAGTGGGTGTCAGCTTAGTGATTGTGAGGTTAAAAAGAAGAGATTCTTCATATATCCTGCTACCTCAGTAAGTGAAATAATGATATCAAAGGTGTCTTTTCAGTTTGGGCTGTGAGCATCCATCAGCCTGTATTTTGGCTCATTGCCTGTTTGTGCACCAGTATGTGAGCTTCAGAATTCATATGATTGCAGGTACTTGTTTATACATTGTTCTCTCTACTTAGAATTTTTTAAAATATAGAAAAATTCTTCTGTCATATTGAACCAAATTTAAACTGACTAATATTAGATATCAAATATTAGATAATACAGAGGTTAATACAATAATTTCGTAGAGATCCTGAGAAGTATTAACCACATTAGAACTGTAAGGGAGTAAATCTTCTTGATATGCCCTTGTTAATGTTAAACATGTGGGCTGCTAAGTCTGAGTATTTGTATTTTTCTAATGTTATAAAGTCACACTTAATGTAAAATTTAAAAGCCAAACTCTGACTAAAGTCAATAAAAGTGATTGTATTTATTATGACGTTCTAACCCTGCTTTCTTTGGTTAGGCATGGCTTGTTCCTGATTTGTATGGCAATGAAAAAAATCCAGCTAATACAGGACTAAATTCAGGAAATGTTAGGGGTAAATGTGGCTTATATTCTGCTTACTCCAATGTACATAAATTTGAGTTAGTTCTGAAGTGATTTTATCTGTCTTTCTGTTGGGTTTTGTTGTTGTAGGAACGATCAAGTCTGAATTTTTCTAAACATTTGAAAGCTACACAGATTCAAAATGCAGTCACCCAAAGAGTTACTTGAAAACTTGTCTTCAGCAAGTCTGTAATCATCATAGCATTCCTTCCACATCAACTTGCTTGTCAGTAATCATTATCTTCTCTAAAATAAGCAAAAGAAAAACAAAAAAAATCAATGTGTGTAGCCTATTTCTTTAGGGCTACCCATATTGCAGAGCTTGTGTTTATGTCCGAGAGAGTTCCTTAACTGGATGCCCTTTTTCACTATAAAAGTGCCTGGATATCTTAGGGCGCTTCAGACAGCGTCACAGTTTGATTCCAGAACACAAAAATTCTGTGTGACACTTATCAGTCTTTCAGTGCTTCATTGGCAAATACTCTTTGCGTCGTTGACCTCAGTAGTTGGACTTTGCCTGGAAGTAATTATTCACAGCTTTATCAATTGTTTTCTTGACTGGAATGTGATCATTATAAAATAAATTAAATACATTATAAATGGATGTGACATTTTACGATATTTTGTACAAAATAGGCTTACTGTAGTGATTTAATTTTGGTTGATGTTTAAAACTCTGACTGGAAAAAATAAAAGTGAAATATTCATTGGGACGGATTCTAATTAACTTTTCAATATTTGGTATTTACTGAGCTGATGAAGATGCTTCCTATTAAAGAGTTGAAATGAGGTGGAGAGAAAGGTGCAAGAGAACCTCCAAACTCTCACATTATGGATGTAGCTTGAAAGAATTTAGCATTCGTATGTCTAGGGACAAGCATCTACTTTTAAAAATTATTTTGATTTAGTTGAAATGTGTGTAGTAAATGTATTTTTTTCAGTTAAAATGGTGTGAGAGATTTTTAATACAGTGACTTGGTGGGCAGATTGGATAACTCCAACTGCCTGTAGATATCTCAGGGATCAAAGAGTACAATAGACTGTCACAGTTCGAGGTCAGAACCTGGCTTTTGGTAGAGAGTGTGAAGTGTGGAGATTTTTAGACTTCTGAAATGAAATGCAACCTTTGATCAAGGTGACCACCTTTTCCATCGCTTGTTTTATAATCTGTGCAGCTGGGTACAGTAAATGAAAAGGCCAGCCACCTATTTTCCTTGCAGAAGGAGTTCGTCTAAAATCCTCAAACTGGAGATTTTGGGAGTTTGTAAGGTGACAAGTCTAGTTTTTCTCTGAATTTCTCTGCAAAGTAATTTGGTTTTGAGTGATGCTTATTGCACTTTTTAAGTTGCTGTTACACTGGTTTTCTTTAAAATCTGCTTTTGTATATATCCTTAAAACATAATTTAATGTGATTATATTAAATAGCAATGTATTTATGTTGTAACTTGATCAGCTTTTAAAAACATCACGTATCAAATTTGAGGTCAACCTTAAAAACTTGAACTCTGCCTTTGGTGATCCTAGAACACATGACCTTTTTGTATTAATCACCTAATTGTAGCTGTTGCCCATAATAAATAGAAAACCGTGTTTAATGTTTTAGTAATTGAAATAAAACTGGTTGATGTTTTCCTTTATCTGAATACTATGGAGATAATGTTAAAAGTGTAGTTTTAAACTGGAAACTTCCTCTAACAGACGTGTTTCTAGAGCAAAAGAGCAGGTTTTTAACTGAGCTGGAGTCTGGCTGTCAGGTCTAACACTGCTTCTTACTGCAAAAGAAGGTTCTCACCCTCTCCTCCTCCATTTCCTTATTTCACAACACTGAAAGCCAACTCTGAAGAGAATAAGGCTGTTTTGGATGGTGTTCAGAGAACAGATCAAATCAAGGTCTCTCTTTATGGTATATAGGTTATGGCACACATTTCTCAAGTGAAAATGTCTTCTCTGGTAGTGAATGTTTTTAAAAAATGAATCGAGGAGTTTTGTTGCTACAAGCCTTTAGGAGCAAGACCATATTCCTACTGTTTAGGGCAAAAATGATATTTATGATGTGAAGTTGTAGAAAGTTACTTAATGACATAGGGTTGTTTGGTTTTGTGTGTGTGTTTGTTTTTTTTTGTTGTGGCTTTTTTTTGTTTCATTTCTCCCTTCTCATCTTTCTAGCCTGAGAGTATTATCATTTGATGAGACACTGCATTTTGCTAGATTTTTGCTGCCTTTCAGGGGAGTAAGGACTATTAAAGCAGGCATTTTAAGAGCTAGCACAATTCAAGTAACACCCATTAAGTCCCTTAACAATTTTTACAAGTATGAATCTTTGAAGCATCTCTGGGAAATGAGGAGTGACACAAAATACTGCTAGCCTAGTATGCATTAAAAAATCAGAAGCATGGAGGGTTTAAACTACTTGTTCAAAGCCACATGAGCTAATTTGTGGTAGCACAGAACTAAAAAACAGATCTTCCGATTGTTAGTCGGCCTTCTCGTTCTCTAGACTGTTATTTTCTGACTGGTCTTGGAGCAGTGCTGCTCTTACCATTGTGGTGATCCTGATGATTGGACACATTAATCTGGGAGACTGGAGATAATAAAATCTGAACCAAGTTTGCGGAGGTTGTTAATTCAAGTTAAGCAAGCTTAAGCACAGAAACAATTTTTTATTTCTAAAAAATACTTTTGATTTATGTGTGTAATTTATGTAAATTTTGATTTACAAAGGACTTTTTTTCCCCTTAAAATCAGAGCAATGTGTAGTGGAACACTGCTGACTTAAGGTTAAATATCTGGTTTGAATTTGTTCTCTGGCAGGTTCAGAAAAGGATCTGGTGGTCTTTCCCTGACAAATGGAGAACTATTTCCAAGCAGAGGCATATAACCTCGATAAGGTTTTAGATGAATTCGAGCAAAACGAAGGTGAGTCATTTTGAACAAGATCGTAGATGCACATTTTACGTAGCCTATAGAGAATATCAACGAAGAGGGGGAGGTCTGTGATACCCTTTTTGGTTTTGAATTGCAAATTAATCTTGGAACTTGCAAAAAAAGTCTGTTAATTTTGCACAGTGTCTTCAGTATTTGTCAATAATACTCTGTTTCCATTCATCTTGTTTACTTTTTAAAGATTTTGAGCGTCTTTTGCAGTTTTGGGAGACTTAAGCATAGAAATGTTTCATTAGGTCATATAAATCTTATAACGAAAGTTATCATATTTGGAGTATTAAATTTTTTGTGTAGTCCAATTGCTACTTCTGTGCTGTCAAGGAAGCTCAACATTTTATGAAAGTGGGAATCTTTCTAGGCATTTCTAGCTCTATGAAAGCATATTTTTATGTGCTTTACTTTAAAGTTGCTTGTACAAATTCAACCTGATACTAATCGACGTAGCTCTAAACTACTTGACTTCCAGAAACACTATGCAATTACGCTCCTAATGGTTGATCACGGTTGTCGGTTATGGCAGATGTGTTTTATTCTTGTACCAGTGTTTGAACATCTCTCCATTTATATTTGGGGCACCTAATCTAATAGAGTTAATAGAACTTGTAGTTTTAATAGGACAGTAAATTCTCTTATTTAAACACTTTTTCAGATGCCGCTGTTTCACCTACACTATTGGGTGCAAAGTGGAATCAGATTCTAGAGCCGCCTTCTCGTCATCTGTCATTTAACCCGACCGTGGCCGATGTGAATGAAGCTACAACTAATGAATGTCAACAGAGGTTAAAGTCTTCCTCCTTGTCTCAGTCAGTGACTACACCAACAGAAGGAGGGGATCGCTGTGCTAATGGAAAGGATTTTAGCGTAAGCCCAGAGATCCCAGTCATGTGGATTGATGACCAGGCAGCAGCAGATGATCAGTTGATTAAAAGAAATAGTAGTCGGGATGATCAGTGTAACACTGCGGAAACAGGAGAAAAAAAATGTGGAAATATAGCTTGTTTGCCAGAGGAGAAAAATGTACTAGTGGTGGCAGTCATGCATAACTGCGACAGAAGAACACTACAAAGTGGCGATTTGCTGGATTGTAAAAATTACACCAGTCAGTCCCTAATGGACACTATTAGCTTTACACTGGATAATGAAAACCGACAGAGTGATCAGTTTAGTGTTACTGTAAATGGATCCACAGAAAAAGATCTAGATACAGAAAAACAAGTAAATAGGCTGTGCACTGAAAATGACTCTGTAAGTCATTTGATTAATGCTTCTTCTGAAAGCCTCACTGTTGCATGCCCCTCCTCTCGATTAAAGGATGATTTTAATATGAGTAAAGATTCACTGTTTTCAGAAGCTACAACTGCAGGGATTAATGCAGTGACTCTCTTACAGAGACCAGTTGATGGTACCATTAAAATGCAAGAAAACTGTGTATCAGTTGAAAATTTTACTAGTAAAGCCATTCCTCAGAGAACGGATCTGGAAGCTAAAAACTCTTCTTCTGGTTCAAGCAACGGAAGCTTTATCGTAGAACAGGAAACAACCCAACAGTTACAGTCCAGGTTATCTGGGCTCACTGAAACTTGTCAACCTAACGTGGCTGAAAGCGGCAGTTACAAGGAATGTGTTGCAGAACATTTTGCCCCTGAGGATGTTAGTGCCACTGAAAGTGAAGTCATTGAATGTGAAAAAAATCCTGGCACAACGGAATTGCTCAGTATGGCAGAGTGTTACCCTGAATCTCAGGAGATGACTAATTGGGAACTGACGAAGTTGAATGAGATGAATAATAAGCAAACTCTGGGAGAGAATGAAAGACTTTTGCAGATGCAGCAGCCTGATGAGGCATGTAGTAGTAGTAAAGAAGGTGGAGATGGGATGATGGAGGCAGGCATAGACTTGAAAGGGACTGGTATAGATGAGCTTGAAGGGTCCAGTCTCTCTGATGTGATGGCTACATCAGCAGCAAGCTCTCTGTCTAATGGTTGTGATTCCTATGGAATGCAGAACCCAGTTGTTGCTCATGTTCCAAAGACTTTACCCTCCAAGGAAGACTCGGTAACAGAGGAAAAGGAGATAGAGGAGAGCAAGTCAGAATGTTATGCTAATGTTTACGAACAAAGAGGAAACGAGACCTCAGAAGGGAGCGGGCTTATTTTAAACAGCGCTGGTGACCGCGTGAAGAAAAATTATTTACATAACCTTTGTAGTCAGGTTTCATCCATGCAAGGGCAAACTTCATCAAAACCAGTGACTAATCTGCAATCTATCAGTGTTCCTTTTGGTGGTGCAAGACCTAAACAACCTACAAATCTTAAACTGCAGATTCCGAAGCCATTATCGGACCACTTACAAAATGATCTTGTTCCCCCAAATTGTGGTGGTAATAGTAAAAACAAAAATGTCTTTGGTAAGACACAGTTAGGGGATACAACAGATGCGTTTCCTGGCGAAACACCTTCAAATGCGTCTGTTACTGATAGTAATGGGGAACATTTGGAAGAGTATGAATCTGGTGTCTCTAGTAGTCCGTGCCTTGCAGTAGCCCCAGATAGTCCAGATAATGATCTCAGAGCTGGTCAGTTTGGAGCTTCAGTCAGAAAGCCTTTTACGACTTTGGGTGAGGTGGCTCCAGTTTGGGTTCCAGATTCTCAAGCACCAAATTGTATGAAGTGCGAGGCCAGATTTACATTCACCAAAAGAAGGCATCATTGCAGAGCTTGTGGGAAGGTAAGTTCATATTTTGTGAGTAAGCTCAAAGCACCCTTTTTTTTTTTTTTACCTGATACTACACAAAATTGAATAGTTATAGTTACCTGTGGCAGCTCTTCCTAAACAAATGTGTTTGATTCGTGAAGGAAAAAAAATAGTTTCTGAGATCTAATCTATTTAATAGAGAATAACTGATGTTATTTATAACTGAAAGAATTATTGGCCTGTGTGAGCACTGTATTTGTTGATTCCAACAATCAGCATCATTGGATTCATGTCGAACTGCTATAAAATGGCTGAGTGCAGGAAACTAGTTTGCAGAAATTACTGCATCAATAATCTCATTAAAGATACTGAAACATCTTGATGTGAATTGGAAGTGTGCTGTTGAATTGCTAGCGTTCCTGCTGGGTTAGATGGCTAATCAACTCTGTTCTTTTAAGTCTTCTTTGCTAGCTTTTTTCATATTGTTTACATTATTTTAAAGAACATACATTTGCTCCTTGGGGAAAAAAATACAGTATCTGTGTGTACACACTGATGTGTATCTGTATAGTATCTGATGTGTGTGCACATGGTGAGAAATTGTGTAATGAAGGCAACTAAAAGGTAATTTTTGTATTGTTTTGTGTTGTGTAAGAAATATTTTATTGTTGACTTTTTGTTTTTGAAGTGTTATATATATATTCCATCTAGGGCAACACCAATGCTAATGTGCAAGTTTATGGTAAATGCTTAGCTTGTGAAGTGTTTTCAAATCTTGTTGCTGAAATATAAGCCAGTGGCACAACGGGAGGTAAGAACTTCAGAAAAAATACGATGATTCAAAAATGCTAAACTAACACTCTTGTCAAGTAGATATTCATAAATGTTTTTAAGAATAAAAGAAATACTAAAGAGCACTAGAACTGGAGTAGAAGTAACTTTGGTTCCTTTAGGCCCTATGCAAGTTGATTGAAAGATCTCCTGACCGCTATGGGCAGTTTAACTTTTTGCTGCCAGAAGAGTGCAGGGAAGCAGAATGACCCGAACAAAGGACCTCAGAGCGCAAATATATTTAGAAAGCTCACACTCTTATGTCACCTGTTTCTGGAAGCAGCAGAGCAGAACACCCAAGCTTGCTGCTCTGTAATGGACTATGTATATGTCCCACTTGTCCCGTTAGTAACCAAAATGCACGGCACTCATTCTCTTCACAGCAACACTAGATAAGCAGATTTGACTCAAATTTAATTTGGAGACATGTTGAAAAATCCTTCCCAGGAAGGATGCTTTTAAAAGCTAAGCAGACATCCATTGTACACTGGTCCAGGACTTCCAGTTGCTTGCTTCTGCCCATCATCTTGCTGGTTGGTTGCAGTGGAAGTCCTGATGTGGAGCTAGGAACCACAGGTGACCAGTAAGCATCATCTGAGGTACCTGCCTACCATTTGTTTACCTTTTGGTTAATATTACAGGGCTCAATCTTTTTCTCCTTGCAATTAAGGAGAATCTGTAAGGCATATAAGTTAAAGGAATGTCCATCACTTTTAGCTTTGATATATTAACTTATATTGTCAGGTATTTAGTTCAGTTTTGTTTTGTTTTTTATGAGCTTGACAAATATGACTACAATTTTCATTTGCAGTAATGTCTTCTACTTGTTTTTGTGTTTAAACAAGTTCATTGCTTGGATTTAATTACTTGTTTGTAATGACTGAAGCCCTGAATTGCACAAATGAGAAGCATAAAATGAAAATACCTGTAAACTAAATAGATAAAACATGCATGGGTAGAGTAAGGCCTGAAAATGTAGTGGGTGTGTTTTTCTTTCTTTTATTTTTCTTTTTTAAACTACTAAAGACAAGCCTTGAGAAGAACAGTGAGCACTGTTTCGCATGATATGTGGGGAGTGGGTAAAAGCTCCCTCTGCTCTGTAGAGAAACTTCTCAGATGTAAAAAATACATCACATGTTAGCATTTAATATTCTCAGAGCGTTAGAATAATCCTCAGAATGGCTTGTTTCTAGAATATTTTCATCACTAATGTTGTCTGGGCCAAATTTGCACATGTGCAGTCAAAAGAAACGGCAGAGAATTCTGAATATTTTCTGTAAAAAGAAAAGCACTCATTAATAAGTGCTCAGAGTCAGTGTAAGTCAAATACCACTTAGCACTGCCTGCAAATTTGCAACACTTAATTCCTGTGGTGATTCTGGGGGGGAAAGAGACCGAAGGGTTAGAGAGGCAAGTTCTGCCTGAATCCAGCTGTAGTGGCTTGAGACACAGCTATTCTCAGCTGTCTGCTCTTGCTTTCTGGTGAAGACAACTGTCCCCAGAGCAAGGTGTGCTGAACACGTGCCTGTGGTGCCGGTAACTCCTGAAGCACAGTGATGCTTCCTCTGTTTCCGTTAAATCTGTGAGTCTCCCTTAAAGAACTGGAGAGAGTGTCTTCAGCTCTTGCACTTTAATTGTTTCTAGGGGAAGTCATGGGACTAAACGTTTTCAAACACAAGCTTTAGCACAACAGATTCTTTTTAAGCTTTATTATCATCTACAGGACAAATTACTGGAGTAGATGTGAATGTATCTGTTTGGTTTGAGAGTGAAAATTGCATTTAAAAATAGTTGAGCGGCACCTGGGAAGTCTGTCTCGGTTTTTAATTTCAGGGTAATAATTGCAAAGTTAATGGAAGATGTGAACCTCAGGGGAGTGGTAGAAAGTAATACACTTACAGTAAATTTTGAATTAAAATTAAGAAGCTGAAGAATGTGTGTGAATACATTCATCAGTTTTACCTTATGTATTTATGTATTTTCTATTGTCAGGTGAAACAATCATCCTTGATAGGAAAACCAGCAAATCTGTATGTCATCTTTTTACTGACAACCAAAACTATATTTTTCCACTAAAATATAAAAAAAACCACTAAACCCTCAAGCAACTAATGCTTTAACAACTCCCAGTGAACCTGAAAGCCCTAGTAACATAAAAAGTTGCTTTGACACTGCTATGGGTTTTTTTTTTCATCGCATGTTATATTGAGATAATGACTTGGTGATTGTTAATAACAAGACTGGATTGTCAGTCGTGCTGGATTGTGTTCTTCCTCTGCGTTACTGCTGTTAGAAGGCTGATGAAGCCTGAGAGAGGAGGTGTAGATGTTCTGTCATCGCTCCTATTTTCCCTTTTAATATTTAGGTCGTTGCACTTGGGAGCTTTACTGAGTGCACAATGTGTTGTTTGATAAAGGGTCCTAAATTAGCTATTAATTTGTGTTGGCCTTTCATTTCTGGTTGAAAACATTGATTTTTCCATCATCAATACTGAACTTGCGCCTGGAAGCTTCTCCCAGAGAACTGATGTCAAATGTCTCTAAAATATGCTGTGATGTTATTAGGATTCCCTAGAATGCTTGCGAATTGGGTTAAGGTGTAAATGCAGAAATCAGGTTTTTAAAGTACATTTTCTCTGTTGTTTTTTTTCTTTTAAAAGATTTTTACGTATACAAAAGGGTTGTTTTGATTCTTGTACGAAAATGCCAGTGTATACTCATTTATATTTTGTTTCTGAAATGTTTAAGCTAACCTAATTAGGAAACATTAAAACTGGTTAAAATGAGGCAGGGTGAGCTGCTCGCTCTTCACATTCGATTTTCAGCTCTCATGGTGAACTCAGAGCTTTTTATGTGTGTTTGTTTTAAATGCTTACCACTAAAAGACTGCAAAGGTAACAGGCTGCCAAGTGGTTGCAATTTGGTGTGATCTTTAACTTGGTTGAAATTCAGTTAGACTTACATGTATTTATACATGAGAATCCTATGTAGTTTCTTGTCTGTATTACAGAAATACTGCAGTTGAAGTTACGATGGAATAATTTTTTTGGATTAAGAAAGCATTGCAGATCATAATAATGCTGTCCTTGTTTGAGCATAGTGAATTGTAGATATAATATCCATCCATAATTAAAATTTGAAATTCTCTCTTGATATCTGAACTCATTTGTTAGGTAGCTGCTGCTTTTTCTGGATTTTCTGAGTATGACTTTACCTTTTTACAGGAAATGGGTATTCATCAGTATCTTCACCTCACCTGAACAATAAGCCTGAGGAAATAGTGTTTTTTTTAAATAAAGAAAAATATTATTACATTAAACCAAATAAGAAATCATTAGGGCACCCTGATTTGTCTGTTCTGCAGGATTTTGAGATTGCAGTTGCTATTATAGGATAATATCTGCATGCAAGTGTTTGCTTTGGCACACAAGCCTTGCTCGTATTGTGTGGTTTTGCTTGTCTGGAGGAAGCCTCAAGACTGTTTTCGTGCCCAGGACGGGGGGATTGTTAGAGCTGGCTCAGGTGAGAAGCGCTAGCACTGCAACTGCATCTCCGCAGCAGGTTGTCCTCTGGGGGATTTTGTACCAGGTCCCCTCTCAGCAGCCAGTGTGCGTAAAATGCAGTTCCTGGTTTCTCTCTAGTGTTGTGATGCTGTAGTGTTTGTAATCATGTACATATGAGTGTGGGGTTTTTATATATATATATAAGTAAAGCAAATGTCGTCTTGTGTATGTTGAACTCTTAAAACATTTTGATACATCACTGTTCATGTAAATCTCATCTGAGGAATACCTTGTTAGAGATGAAGAGACTAAATAGCTGGAGTTGCTAATATAGATGAATTGCCATGCTGCAAATAAAAATGATCAATTTGAATTAATCTATGCCATAACAATCTCTTACGGAGATGAAAACTTGTGCATTTAAACACAGTTGATTTGGGAAAGTACTCATGCTTTTTTTTTAAGACTGGAATTAATGCCCAAATTGTTAATTCTATGAGGGATTGTAAAGTGGTAGGAATTTATTAACCCATTTTCATTTATGCCAAACATATTTTAAGAACAGCAGAGTGCAGTAACAGGACAACATGCATTTACGTGTTCCACGTAATACTGCTTCGTCGGGATTAATAGGAATGACACCCTGGGCAGGTGTTAGTCACTGTGGCTTTAATGGGAAAATACTGGTAATTTACTTCCTTATTTTGCATGTCTAGAACTTTACAGATATTCTCTTGTCCAAATTCACCAGTTCATCGCATATTTTTGAACAGCACTTCAGTTACTTCCCCTTTGATTCCAGGTTTTTTGCGCAGCGTGCTGTAGCCTCAAGTGCAAGTTGCTGTACATGGATCGAAAGGAGGCCCGAGTGTGTGTCATCTGCCACTCAGTCCTAATGAATGGTAAGTGGAAGGAGAATCTCAGAGGCAGCACTTTACTGGCTTTGTGTTGAGCTGCAGTGCTGCTGTTTAAAAAAAATAGATAATAAAAATGCTTTATTTGGATGGGTAAGTATTCTAAACCAGCAAAGGCCCTTGAGAGATCAATGTAGAATCCCTGTGAGGAGTGGGGATTCCTAAACTAAATACGATTAACCAAAGGCAAAAAGAAGTAAGGTTGCAATGAGTTTGAAAGCTTTCATTTGTGAAATCCTGCTATACCAGGACTGCAGAAACTGATTTTTTTGGCAGGTTTTTTGTGTGGTTTTTTTTGTTGTTGTTGTTCTGTTTTTAATTCAGGAGCCTGATCTCTGTCCTTGGATGCCTGAGTAGATAACCTGTTACACTTTTGTACGGGATGCCAAAGAGAAGAGTAATGCATTTGTGCCTCTTCTAGAATATACACTAGAGGAAATGAGGAAAGTAGTATTTATACAGAAGTGAATCCAACTCCTCTTCCTCCTTGACTCCTTGATGCTAGAGTAGGAGGTCTTCTCTGAAAACCTGTCCACAAGTGTGGACAGTTGTTGAGTTTGGATTATTGCTTTGGGACATTTGTGAAGGATATGGCAAACCCAGGGTGATGCTGTGGCTGAAAGCCTGATATGAACATGGGACATACGCGAGAGGTCACAAGTAGTTTTGAAGTTAACAGGTAGAATGAACAAGAAGTTATATTACCTCTGCTCGGTGTAAGGAAAGACTATGTTTGGTTTTGACCAGAGGGCCATGGAATCTATTTTGTATTTTATCCTTTATAGTATTAACACTTGAGATACGTGGTGTAAATACAGGCAAGTAGAGAGTATTGTTCCCACTGAAAATCTCAAGAACATTCTGTGCTGGCAGTTAACCTTTGGGTGTTTGTGCTGTCCGGTTGGCTTATGCCCGTGACACTGAGACAGACGCTGCTGAAAGGCTCAACGTTCAGATTTTATGTCTTGAGTTGAAAAGGCAGAAAAATTGAATTAGGTTGAGAGAGGATCCATGTGAGTGCTTAAATCATGCGAAAACCTGTCTCCTCATGAGAAAGTCCAGGCGCTCTGGCTGGTTTATTAATGGAAAGGTGAAGAGGTGAGTTGATCTGGGGGTATAAATATATGTCTGGATAACAGAAGCTTGATGACAGAAGTTAAGTCGGTTGTAGAAGAAGGTCTGACACGGGCTCTCTAACAAGTTCGTAGGTAGAAGGAGAAATCGGACAAGTTCAGGTTCTGAATGCAAACTTCAGAATGCAGTAGGATCACTCATTATCCTGATAATTATTTAACAGTTATCATGGATTTTCCGTTGCTACAAATGTTTAACTAAACTTTGCAGACTTTGATAAAAGATTGCTGCTGTACTTTTAACTGAGAAATAGTTACAAAAATTCTGGTTTATGTCAGGGTTCGGACAAGGTAATTTTGACAATACCTTTACATATTACTGTACAACATGTACTGTATAAGATGCTGTTTTCAGAAAGATCTGTTAATTTGTCAAGCATCTAACTAAACTTAGAAGCTCATAGCTTTATTTTTTCTCCAGAGAAGTTTGTTGTTATGCATATTAAGATTGAAAGTAAGTGAGTACTTAGTCTTGAGATGAGCATGCAAAATTAGTCGACAGTTTCTATTATTAAACAGGAATAATTTTTTTTCTGTTTCAAAAATATTAAAGATGAATTGGTGTGCAGTGGTAGGTTTTAGTGATTGATTAATGATTCTTTACTGTAGGCCAAATATGTGACAGGAAATTGTAGGTTATAACATCTAGAAATTAAAACTGAGTTCCGATGATGAAGTTAAAGGGGTGCTAAAATGTTACATTTTGAGATGGAGAAATTAACACATTTCAAGGTGTACAAGAACAAAGAATTGTACACACGACTGCAAAAGACAGCTGGCTCCTTTTGGTGGTGAGTAGGATTTGTTTTCATCTGGGGGAAGGGAAGAATCTGAAAATATCTCAGTTGAAACCAGAAGTGTTCTTGTAAAAAGACATAATAAAATTGATCATATGATAATGATTTCCTTTTAAAAGCCTTTCTGTCCTGTTGCCAGGATGGATATGGGTTGGTGGCAGCGAACAGTGACACCACTGCTGGGTTTATTACAGGGAGCGCTGCCTGCATGCTTCAGTGTGCTCGCCCCGGGCTGCCTCTCTGTTTCTATCCCTGCTGCAGTGCTTCGTGATGCTGCTTTTGGTTGCTGCTTAGTTAACCTCTAGCTTGGTTGTATCTGATTCCTCCTGATCCTTGCAGTTTCTTTGTCGGTACAGTTGTTTGGTTTTGGTTTTGTTTTCCACTCAGTGCTGCAGGATAAGCATTAATCTTTGCACAGTCTCAGAACCAGGGATAGGAATCGCACTTTAAAAGTGGTTATTTCATTTGTTTGCTCCGTATCTGGTTTGTATTTCTCTGGGGTGTGAGGAGGGTTGTATGTTTTCTGGCACTTTTCCATGGCCAAGCTACGTGTTTAATAAGTCCCCAATGCTATTGGTAGACACGCTGAGTTGGCATTTTGCTTGATTTAGAGAAGGCTTTAAAAATGTGCTTTTACCATGCTATGGCTTTTCTAATAAAGGGATCCTAGAGATGCGTATTTTTTCTTTGTGCATTTCTAACATGTCCTTATTTCAAGACCTATATTCTAAATTAATACAAAATTGCTGTTAAAAAATACTTCATCTTAATTAATCTTCTCAAGTGGAAATGTCAATACCTTTTCCATTGACAGGCATTTGACTCTCTTGGTTTTGCAGGTTGATGGGAAAAAGCAGGAGGGGTTTGTGTTCTGTTCTGTTTGGGGTTTTTTGGTCTTATTTTCACCTTGGTTTTCTGACCAAGCCAAAAGGAACCCAGAGATGTATGTGACTTATTCAGACTTTATAGCTGCTCTGAGAGCTTAGATGGCATGATACTTACACTTGACTCGAGGAATGCATTGATTTGTACCATACTAATCTGGGTGAAGGTGCAGGCACACATATGAATTTCCTGGTGCCTTGCATACCTACAAGCCTTCCTTGCTGATGAAAAAGTAATAGTACTGTGGAGATACAGTCTGTTGCATGAGCTGGAGGAAAGATGTGGACAAAGAAGTTTTCTGTGTTATTGTTTGAGCGGTTGAATTAAGGCTCAAGTCATACCTTCAGAATTAATAGCATAAGGGTTTTTTTTATCGTTAAGAATATAGGTTGTTGATCTGTGCTGATCTGCCCTGGATATAAAGAAATGCAAGGTGCTTTTTTCATATGCAAAAAATAAATCAGCTCAAATGTCCTGTAGGTTGCAAACCATTTGTAATAGGAGTGTCTACCTGTTTGTGCAGTGTGATAAATACACACATATATAAGAATTGAGTGGTTTTGGTTAAGTCTTTGAAGAAGAAACAAAATTAAGTATGAGGAACTAAGCATCATTCTGGTCAAAGTGTGTTGTTGCAATTTTCAGAAAATATTTCTGTGTGAACTGCTATTTTTATTGCACAGGACCAGTGCTGTTTCTCTTCCTGCTGTGGGTTTTCTTGCTTAATTACAGCCTCCTGGGCTTTTAAATAAAGGAAGAGAGATGGTCTTCGAAAGGTGGCAGAGTCCGCATCTACTGTAGCTCAGAACAACAGAGTGTTTTGAACTGTTAGATGCCTTCCTCTGTGTTTATGTTTCTTGTTCTTTGCTTTAGCTCAAGCCTGGGAGAACATGATGAGTGCCTCAAGCCAGAGTCCTAACCCTAACAATCCCGCTGAATACTGTTCTACTATCCCTCCTTTGCAGCAGGCTCAGGCCTCGGGCGCCCTGAGCTCTCCACCTCCCACTGTCATGGTACCTGTGGGAGTTTTAAAGCATCCTGGAGCAGAAGGTCAGAGTACTTCTTTTTTCTTTTCAATTTACCTGTAGTAAGAATTTGGAAAGAATATCTGCACTTCAACCATTCCAAATACTCCAGCTAATGCCAGTTGTGATATTCCTGCTCAGTAGGGACATCAGGATTCTCAGCAAGTAAACTATTCTCAGCATAGGGAATGCACTAGGTGATGTCTTAAGTCCCTTCCAGTCCACATTTCTCTATTTATTTATTTCTTTCCTTTTTGCTCTTGTGCACTGAAATTTTCCAGTCAATGTTGCTCTGAGATCTTAAAGCCTACTTTTTTATGTTCTCTCTAGTGGCTCAACCTAGAGAACAAAGGCGTGTTTGGTTTGCCGATGGGATATTACCCAATGGAGAAGTTGCCGATGCGGCAAAACTGACGGTGGCTGGGACAACTTCCACAGGAACCTTAGCAGTGTCGCATGATCCATCAAAGCCCGTGACCAACAACACTTTATCAGCAGAAGTAAGGAAGCGTTACGCTATCCACCGCTCAAAATACCACGCTTGCTGTGGCCATGAATAGAATATTAGCTTCTGTGGTGCTTTCAGTAAGACTGATCTAGGAAATCTGTTGAGGCTTGCCTTCGTATGATGTATGGCAAGTGTCCTCCTTTATTTTAATGTTTGCAGAGTGCCAAAACAACCATGTACTTTGAACTAAAGTGTTGTAGAGCAGAGCACGAAGCAATGTTTGAAGTCGGCTTGCTAGGTGGCTTCCAACTGTTTGGCTGTACAGCTTGTGTGTGAAGGATCTTTATGTATTATTTACGTAATGCATGTTTTAAAAAAGCTGAGTCACGGTCAGCAAGGAGTTTGAAACAATAAGATTATCACAACACGAAGGAGAGAAATACTTTGTTTAGCACTCCTCATAAAATGATGTAAGCGGGAAAGTGCAGGTAGAATTGAAGGATATTAAATCCACCATATCCCATGTGAGTGGAATTGAGACTTTGCAGAACGTTCAGATGGACGTAGATACGTTTAGATTTTGTAAAGAAATGGGTATGTGTGGTTCTAGAGAAGGGAGGTGCAGTCCCTATCTCAGCAGGCTTTTTAGTAATAATTCACATACCAGAGTCATCACGTTATTATCTGTTGTTAAAGAGCCAAATTACTGGTGCTTCTGGTTCTCCAGCAGACACAGACTCCTTCACCTACACCTAGTAATCTAGTCAAACAGCTCTTACGAGTTGTCATTATTACTTTTGTAATGTTGTCTTCCGTTGTTTTCTTCTTGTAGACTGATAATGCTTCTGTATTCTCGGGAAATATAACTCAGGTTGGCAGTCCTGTTGGCAGTGCAATGAATCTAATTCCTGAAGATGGTCTTCCTCCAATCCTCATCTCCACTGGAGTAAAAGGAGGTGAGGATAAAATTTGGCAGCTGGCATTTCTGCTTACCAGTTGCAATTAGCCAAATAGTCACTGTGTTTGTTTTAAAAATAAGATGCTGGCAATATGCTGAGCATTTGAAGAACTTTGGGAGGAAGTACTCCTGGCTAAATGTTGTGACACTCCTTTGCACCGCTGATCTTTATTAGCAGCCAGGAAGAGCCCCGTCTTGCAATGAAATTACTGTAAGAACTAAAACACAAAGCAAAAAGAAAATTAACTCCAGTCCAGAAATATGTGCTAATTTCTTCACTAATCGGACTGTGGGGAATGTTTCACACAGAGATATATTTTAATTAGCCTTATGAATATTTATACTTCCTTTCTCGGAAATTCTCGTGGAGCGCTCGCGCAGTCGAAGGTATCTCTGAGCACTGCATTCAACAGCAATATTGCACATCTTGGCCCATAGTAAAACTTTTAGTTATTGTGATGTCCCTTTCCAGAGTATCCAAGTGGGAGAGGAGTCAGAAAATTAAAAATCAATTCTTAAAAGATCAAAAAAAATGTATATATTTGTCTGACGGTTGCTTTCCGCAATCTGATTCATGACATCCTTTAATACATTCCTGGGATTAGTTTATTTTTTCATCTTTGACTTTTTTTTTTTTTTTAAATTTCTATTAAATATTTTGCTGATACAGTGAATTTCTAATATTAAGCTGAAAATAACCTTTTTTTGCAGGATCGTGTCAAAACCAAAATGTGAGCAGCATTTAATATTAAAACAAATCTGTTCCATCCTGTGGTAGCTGTTCATGTGGGTGCCTGTTATTCAGTCTTCTCCACAAAAAAAGGAGTGAAACTACAATATGCTTGTCAGCTTTTTTATAGATAACCTCACATAAATCACGTTTTGTGTGCTAAGCTGATATTATTTCATATGCTGTCATATACTGTTTTTTTTTTTTGCAACATTTTGCTTCTGATATTCTAATTCTATTTAAATAAACTTTTTTTCACAACAGAAAGCAAAATTACTTTTATTTCCAGATGATTTGGAGCTGGAAAAGCAATACATTTCTCTTAAAATCTGTTTTCATCAATGTAACTTTGTTAAAGCTTAAATGCAGAGTAGATTATAATCACATGGATGAAAAATTTTTATTTGCCAATCACCTGGGTCTAATAGTAGGTGGACACTACGGACATCTTTGAAGCTTCATGTTGAGATCCATTTTACACTGGATTGAGACCTTCTATGATTTATAAAAAATACTGGTTTATATGGTGCTCCCCTCTTTATGATCTTCCTAGTAGCTAATGCACAGAAAGTGTCAGTTATGTGACACAGGAGTAGACTGTGTGGTGGTGTTTGTAGTCCCAGGACCAATGCTGCACTTTTCCAAAGGATGTACAGCAGTTATGCCTATAAATACTATTAAAGTTTGAAAATACCAGCCCAGGAAACCATCAATCAGCAACACTTAAATAAGGTGGCTTTTTGAAGGTCAAAAAAGCATCAGAATCAGAGTTGTCTGGTTATAATGTTGAAAACTGTACTAGTAAGTTAAGGACTTCACTGTGTGTTTACTTGTTTTTTTTCACAGACTATGCTGTAGAAGAGAGACCTTCCCAGATCTCTGTCATGCAGCAGCTGGAGGATGGTGGCCCTGACCCTCTTGTATTTGTTCTAAATGCTAATTTGCTGTCCATGGTAAAAATAGTAAATTGTAAGTTTTTATTATTAAATAAGGCTTGGGCTACGAGACGGGAAAGGTTATATGTACTATTAGTAGAAACAGCAGCATTTGTATTTGGTGGCATAGATTGAAAACTTTGTACTTAGCCATATTCAGTTAAATTGCAAAAGGGTCTTTTCTGGTGATTTAGACATAAATACGGATACATTTGGGTAGCAAAGATGAACTAGACTGCTAGAGCCTCCAGTCTCAGCTTTGGAGATCAGTGTCTCCTGTCCTGCTTGGTAGAGCAAGGTACTTTAGCACTCATTCTTCCTTAGCCTGCTTAACTCCTTTCCCTGTCCTCCCATGCTGGATAAAGCAGATGGGATCCCATAGTAATATGCAGGTTCTATTCCACTGTGCACCTCTTCTATCCTTTCCTGTACTGTGCGTGTCCGTGTGTACATTTGCTGAAGGAAGGAGGAATAAATGGGGAGGCACCCAGATGGCTTCTCACATTAGTACCTCAGCTGATCTCTACTGGATAAGAAAACATTTTTTGAGAAATTGAGAAGGCCGATTTTGCAGTAAAATGTTTTGATTCTGTGAAAAGTTCATACAATTATTTATTTTTTCAGCACCTGGCTGGCTAGCAGTACAATTTTTTACATATATATATAAATATGTCAATGGCATGCATATATATATACATATTAGACACAAAATTTTATTTCAGTAACTTAGGAACTTATTTCAATAAGTTGTGAAGCGTAGAGGATGTGTCATCACTGATGTTCATGTGAAGCAGAACAACACAGTGACATGTTATGAAAATGCCTGACATCCAACCGTCCATCTTGAGAGAGAGAGAGATCACTGTCGGAACAATGATAGGCACAGCCAACAGCCTGGCTTTTTGTTGGGTTCCTTCATTCCCATTTAAATCCTGTCCTTTCATTTGGGTACAGAAACTGCTAAAAGTCTGCTCTGTGATTTAATCCCAAAATTGGACTGGGAGCTATAATGCTCTGGTTCTTCCTTAGCTTTAAACTGGGAATTGCTGAGCTGCTTTTGTTTTGGATGTGTTTGCTTGGAAGGTAAGGGATTTAGAACCTAGTTTGTCTTGGGTGACAGATACCACAATGAAACATACTGATTGTTGACGGAGCTATCTTCCTGTAGTGAAATGTAGGCACGGTTTATGAAATTCTGATCTTCTGTTTTCCTCTCCGCAGATGTGAACAGGAAGTGCTGGTGTTTCACTACAAAAGGCATGCACGCCGTGGGGCAGTCAGAGATAGTCATTCTCTTGCAGTGTTTACCTGATGAGAAATGTTTGCCTAAGGATATCTTTAACCATTTTGTGCAACTTTACCGGGATGCCTTAGCAGGTAGGAATGCTCTCTGTTAACCATAGTTGGAATAGATGATAGTACTGGGTCATATACTCACATTTTTGTCCTTTAGCAAATGGCTATTTTTGTATAAAAGAATACGAAAAGAGAATGAGGATCAAAGCTGGTATTGGCCTGAATTTTTATTGGTTATTAGTATCCAGTGTTATATTCATCTCACCAAATAAAAATATTAATGAGGTGCTGATAACCTGGGGAACTGCTCCAGGGATCTTCCAGCCTTCCTCTGGGTGCCAGCAGAACAAAGAAATTTGGGCGATAAAAGCCACGCATAGACTATCAGAGCAGTGGAGCAGGAGGACTCTGCCCGTGACATATTTGTGTTCAGCAGCCGTTGCTGAGTGTCTGCTCTGGCTGCTTTTGCTGAGTGTTGGGGCAAGAATGTGACAACTGCTAACATATCTGAAATTAGTACTGTACTCCATACCTGCAATTAGTATTGTACTCCATTTAGCAGTTTCAGTGGGGCTCATGGGTACGCTAATGACATTACTTCTAATAATTGTTTTGTTTTTTCAGCTTGGAGTCAGGGTAGCTTTTTTAAAGATATAGAAAGAAAATTTTGAGAATCCTTGTGGATAGTATGTTAAATATCCCCCAAACCAGGCAGTTCAGAAATGTGAATCCCCCAGTGTATCTATTGCCACATTATGGAGATACTGTTTATATGACAAAGTAATACAAGTGTATGTGTAGGTGTGTACCTGCAAGTACACGTGTGTAGGGCACTGCAGAAATTATCCTTGAATTTTGAATTTTAGTATCTCAGTTGCAAAATTGTATTGTGTAAACCTTTACACATTTTACAGTTGCTCAGTAAATGGGCTTCTGCTCTTAGCTATCGTTAGACCTTAGAATTCAAAAATGTATTGCATAAGGAAAAAATGCAAGTATTTGGTTCCAATATTAGAAAATAAAGGTAGTTTTACAGAGGTGAAATTGAATCACATTAAAGTTATGTACTGAGAACACATTTACAAAGGGTTCTGTATATCATTTGCTATGCCTTTGGAGTGGCTGAATCCAACACTCTAATAAAATAATGAGAGAGATCTTTGTTTCCTAAAATGTCTGGTCAGCTTGTGCAGAGGGATTGCCAGGTTCAGAATGTACTATTATCACGTGTCATAATGAATCTCGTGTGCACTGGAAACAAATACGTTTCCAAACCTCACTTCATTTGCAATGCTTTATCTTCTAATTATGGTGTTATTCAGAGGGAGATAGGTGTGAAAAATTGCATGTGTGTATATATATGTATATTGCAGATATAAATCCAGCTTGGTGTGTATGTTGCAATGGAGTTCTGTATAATTACACTACAGAAATACATAATTTATAGCTCCTACATAATGTATTTGGAATTCTTCTTTTAGTGCTCTGGTGGTAGTCATTTGATATCCTCCACTGGTGCAAAGAGCTGCTTACTAGTGTACAATTCTTTCTTAATCAGAACCCAAATTTCACTGTTTAAAAATTCCACTGTGTGATGTTCTTTTGGTAGGATTTGCTCTGTGTTGTATTTCAGACATGTAGTAGTAGATACACACCTTAAGTTACTATATAGTACCAAACCACACTGAATTTTTTGTAGAACATAACACCTTGATGAATTCCAGTGGCGTTTTGTAATGTGCTCTCTCAACATCCACCTTTTCTTTTTTTTTTTTTTTCTTTCCAAGTCGTGAGTGTTTCAAAGGGAGAAATAATATATTAACATATTTGCCATTTTGGCTGTTTTAAACGTTATTCAGCCAGAGGGACAGGGTATGATGATGTAGGGGTTTCAGTCTGGTGGTTGCGATCCCTTGGAAGTGGTGAGCAGCTTGCACGCGGTTGTAGATGGAGCCACGCTTCAAAAGTTGATCACTTCAGAGGTACTGCAGCTCTCCTGGCAATTAGATGACAGACATTTAGAGCAAACGAGAATTCCCATTAGAATTTAGAATCTGTTGAAAACCCTGCCTCACAGTTTCATTTTTCATTAGTTTAAATTTATTTTGCCGTCAGGAAAATGAAATACATTCTGTGGAAGTTTTTTATTTATCTCCCGTAGTAAATGTTTTCTTAAAAGCAGTCATAAAATAAAAAGACACGTATAGTATATTTTTTTTTTAGTGTTGGAATGGAATCAAGAATTACTGTTAGTGATGTTGATTATATTTTGGCATGATTTTGGGTTTCTTGAGGTTTATTTTTCTTCAGCTGAAAAATACAGCGCTCCCTTTTGTTTATGTAATTAAAGCCCATGTCTATAGCGATTTATTTTTTCATGAGTCACATTTATTTACTAGCTCTTCTTGCGCAAGTTTGAATTCTGCATTCAAGCCTAGGAGCACAAACTTGTATGTACTCGTGTCTCTTCC
Source organism: Baryphthengus martii (assembly GCA_013396935.1). NCBI lineage: Eukaryota > Metazoa > Chordata > Aves > Coraciiformes > Momotidae > Baryphthengus > Baryphthengus martii. Next base: position 1,982,839 of record VWZK01006935.1, read on the forward strand.
CAGACATTTCTGCTTTCCTCAGGGGATAACTCGTTTCTCGTGGCCGAGTCCTGGCCTCCGTGCTTGATATTGCTGTCGGCCCTTTGCAGAGCGTGGCTCTGGCACGTGCAAGTCGAGGCAGCAGAGCCCAGGCCTCAGACCTGCAGGCAGGAGCATTTATTCTGTACACTAAACCTTTTGCAGTTTGTCCTTCAGACTCATCTCCTGTTTCAGCGTGGGTAGGATGTCTGTCTGGTGCAGCACTGCCCTGAACCTTCATTGCTTCTGTTACGGGAAGTCTTCAAGCTACGGTCTGGTGCCAGGGCTGAATAATTGTAAAAGAATGGAGATATTTTGAAGGGAAAATGGCATTTTTCACTATAGGTTGTCCATATGTGAACTCTAGTAAGTTGTAAAGTTGTTAATTATGGCAAGTATTAATTGCAGTTCGGTTTCCATCGCTTTGTTTTTCCTCTGGCCCCTCTGTCATCAAGCTCCTTGCTGTGTTGCTTTTCTTGTTTTGAAATTGAAAGCTAATGATTTCTGTTGTGGTTGTAGTGGTTGCGCTGTTGTAGTAGTAAGCCCACGATTATCCTTGTCTGTTGGCTATAAGCCTGGCAGGAGGTCTAGTGAATGGAAAAATGAGAACTTCTGTCCGTCTGAATGGGTACTTTGAAGCAGTTGGATGTGTTAATACAGAGCTGCCAGATATGCCCTAGCGCATCAGCTCTTTGGTAGAACACAATCAATGCTACTGTTATTTTGTAGTAAAAATGTGAATCTGGCAACTGCTTGAAATGGCTTTGTGATCGCACTGGTTTTGGGGATATTCTGAGTGAGGGTGAATCTATCCCTATCTATACTATTTTGTGTGGTTTTTTCCCAGCCTGGTTTTAATTGAATAAGTTGGTTGCTAGTACAGAGTAGGATTATAAGGAAGCCCATGTAGATGTTCTGAACAGAGAACAGGTTAACTGAGTGATTAATACACTCCTGCAACTGTAATGTGGGAAGATGGATACAAAATCAAACATGATATAAGGTTTGAGAGCGATTCTTCGGAGGAGTGCCACAGAATAGTCTGAGGGAGTTTTGGGTGCTACCGGCACGCTGCTGCTTCTCGCAGTGATGGCCAGCGACGTAACACTTAGGAGTAAGTTCTTTCCAAATTGCTTACTGATGTGTTTCAATAAAAAGATGCTGAGTATGGTCAGAACTTTGAATGTTGAAATTCGTATTATTTTTTTCTCAATGCTGGCATCTGCTCCAGATGTCTTGTGCCATCAAGTTACATTCATGGCCTTGTCTCTTCTGTGGCTCTCTGTGGCTCTTGGTGTGGCAGTGATGGGGTTTGTATTGCCTTTCCAAAGAGTAGGGGCTCATTTGCTCTTGAAGAAAATCTGTCTGGCAAGATTGTTCCCAGGTGAATATTGCTTTGCATCTCTGGCTACGGAGCTGGGATGGTTGGGTTTTCAGGATGCTGGCATGGTGTCTGGTTCTTGGTTGTTACTGATGACAGTGGGGTAAGGCTGGGCAGACACAGCTAATTTCCCCAAGTCACATTCATGTGCCTTCCCTCCGACTGGGTGCTAATACCAGTGTTTTGACCTAGGACTAACCAAAAAGAGATGAATCGGACATCAGGAATTTAACCTGGCTCTGTTTTTGGTAAAAGCACCTAACTGGCTTCACCACATATTGAGGGCAATAAGCAAATGCAGGAATCTTTTTTTGCTTTACATTTTGTGGTATGACCCATTTCATTTGAGTCCAGAAGGGATTGCCAAACTGATACGCAGAGTGCATTGTTCATCAGGGGAAGATACCTAAGTGAATTCAAAACAGCATTGGATCATGACTGAAGAGAAAGAAACGTCAGTGGATAAAAGCATGTTTTTTAAAAGGACTTGATAGAGCTGCTTAGAATTTAAAGTCAAGGGTAACCTAGCATAACTGAGAAGAGAATAAGTACTGACCTCCTGCAGAGCTGCTGTGGATGCACCACGCGCACTTCAGGCACTTCCGAAATACTGATGTCAGGTGCTGCAACTTAATATAAGGAAAGGCACCTTTCTGTTCACCCTGAGATTAGCTCTTTAGGAAGGAATTTATGATATTTTGTAAATTAAATGACATGCTTTTGAATAGGATAGCCTTGTTGAAGGTTTTCCTGACAGCTCCACTTTCTCTACAAGCTTCTGAGACACAGTTCTATGCTTAAAATGTGTAAGGGTGCAGTGGGTTGGGTTTGACCATGTCAAGCTGGCAATAGCAACTTATCAGTGGGGCCCTGACTTGGAACCACCTTCTGTGGCGTGACAGGAAAGGCTGACAACCCCTAATCAGAGCAGAAATGTTTGTGGGACAAGTCTAGAGCCCAAAGAGGCTTTTTGACTTGGGTTTGCTGGTTGAGAAGGGGGCTAGAGAGGTGTGTGGGAAAATGCTTGATTTTTGGTATGCTCTCCACGTAGCAGGCTCTTGCATGATGTTATAAATAATGAATTGCAGCACAACTACCTAATCCAAATAATCTGTCCTCTTAATACTGGTAGCCTACTGGAGCTTGTACTGTTGGAGCTGCTTGTGTCAAAAGGAGTAATTTATAACGCTGTGGCTTATGGTAGCAAAGTGCCGAAGAGCTGAGTTGCAGATTCCACTCTGAGGTTTTTTTTTCATGTTTCTGTTGGCTGAAAAAATTCTTGTTAAGGCATCCCAAGCGTGTGAGCCTTCAAGCTCCATCTCCTGAAACGGAAAAAAATAAGTAGTCTTCCCCTTCTGCTGCAGCACTTGGCATCAGGCACAAGTGGAAATGTCTGATTGCTTTGTCATCCCAGTGGGCAGTGCCACACGTCTCAGAACCGTATGGGATTGTAGAGCTTCGCTTTGCCCAGCCTCTTTCACACAGAAAATAGTTGAGGAAAGGGTGCAGAGTTCGATTCAGTTTACAGTTCAAACGCTTCGTACATTTTAAGTTTAGAAAAGGATTATTATGGTCGTGTTGTTGGAACCGAGAAGCTCACCAAGTGATTTTAGTATCAGGCCGGTAGCTTCTATTTGGATAAGAACAGATGGGAAGGGAAAAAGGAAATATAAGTGAAGAAGAGGAGTTTAGTGGATGTAGGTGGGAACTGCAAAAGCAAACGAATGGAATTGAGATAGAAAGGTGCCAACAGCTATTTTTAATGAGAGAAAATCTTTCTCCTGAACACCAACTGATACATTAGTTTGCACTCAGTAGCACGATGCCGGAGTTGGTGCATTAGCACTGAGCAGGCAATAGTGTCACGGCACGGGCTGGCAGAGAAATGCGTTTGCACATGGGCAGGATCAATGATTTTGAGCAGCTGACAGCATTTGGTGTGGCTCTATTAATCATGTCAGTCCTTCCCTTTGACGAAGAGCTACTTTTCATCAAGCATGCTCAGCTGAGCATTACAGAAACTGTAGCCACTGGAGGAGTTCTGGAATTTGATCTGGGTTGATGGTGTCAGCTCTGACTTCTGTGCATCTGTAAAATTACAAATGAGCTTCGCAGGGCAAGCTATGAACGAGCTGCACCTTGCCGTGGGGTGCGCGAGCTGCCAAAGACTGTCACCTTTTAACAGAGAACTTGAGAACTTAGTTTGTGCAGTGCCTTGTGGGTACAGGGAGGGGGGGGGAAATTCTACTGAGATGCCCACAGATCTGAATAGCAAGAAAACCCCCGAACCTATTTGTTAGTTGTGGTATAAAAGGAGCCTTTTGTTTACATTTGCATTACATTTTGTTTATAGGTAAAGCCACAGGTTCCAGGATCATGTGTGAGGGGAGCAATAGTCAGTGGTGCCAGGAGGGTCTGGAGGGATGCACAGTAGCATGGCCACATCTCCAGAGTGAGGACAGGAATAGCTGTATTATCCTGATGCTGGCACTGGCTTCGTGGAGAGCTGCACTGGCTTCGTGGAGAGCTGCTCTGACTTGGGTCTTTTAAGCAAACGTAATGTAAAGGACAGACTTGAAAGGCCTCATTGGTTGATCTTACCATTGCTGGCCAAAACTGGACCTACTGTATTTCTTTCTTTCTTTTTTTTTTTTNTGGCCAAAACTGGGCCTACTGTATTTCTTTTTTTGTTTTTTTTTCTGCGTTTGAAAGTGCTTGTATATGATTTTTAGGCTGCTTTGCAGTGTATAAATAGAGAAAGCTTAATGTGAAGATCATACTTGTGTTACTGAGGGTGTCAAAGTTGCTGTGACTCATGGTTGTACTTACTTAAAACCCAGCGTTTGTGTGCCTTTTGTGTGAAAAGGGGGAAACCCTCCCGTTGGTGTCCAACTGATGGAGACATCAAGTTCAAATACAAACACTCCGTTATGAGATGGTGGAGAAAGAGCAGAAGCTCCTACTTAGCAGCGTGTCTGTCTGCAGGAGGGAAAGCCTGGGATTACTGCAGAAGCCCGGGAGGCCTGCAGGGGTGCCTCAAACCCAGGCAATTCCTCATCAGTGGTGCGATCAACCACACTGTGCTCTCTGAAATTACTTGCGTTTTTCTTCGAGAGCAAATCAGCACTATTAATATTCACAGCTTCCTATGGAGAATTGTGATCAGCTGTTCTGTACATTATTTTCATGCTGTTGTTGTAATTTGATAAAAGGAATCACACCACGGTTCTTCAATGTTAAATGCTACGTTGGATGCTATAATAATCTAATCAACATTCAGATTCATTCAGCCGTTCCAGTGCAAACATTTTTTGAAATTAAGAGCATCAAAGAGTAAAAGTGTGGGTAAAAATTAGTGATGTTTCTCCCCTGTGTGTGTCTCAGTTGCGTTTTACATCAAGTGTACTAATTAAATAAACACTCTTTTGTGTAACTCTTAAAATGATCCAGATCTTCAGTATGTATCTGAGCAGGCACCCCAGTGGTTTGCCTAAATGGAAGGACAACCAGTGGGCATTAATTGTTTGACCAGGCCCGCATCTCTCCTTTAATTGCCGCTGCATCTAAAAGTTTAGTTCAGTCGACAGCAGCTTCTGCAGTGGAAACCCCTTGGATATCTTGAAGACACTGAAAACAGGCTTTCTTTGGGTGCTTTTGCGTTGCTAGGGGGAGGTTGCGGGTACCGCTCCCATAGCAGCAATACTGGCCTGAGCTGATCTTCCTCTTTGCTGGCTACTGCTGGGATGCATCATCCATCCCCTCGGTTACACTGCCTCTATGAATTGAACCAGGCAGATCACAGCAATGACTGAGCCTAGTCTCCCTCCCTGCTCCCGCAGCAGCGGTGGTGAGTCAGTGGTTGTACGGCCTGTCCCGGCAGCGCTGTCAGGCATGGCTCAGGCAGGTGCAGAAATGAAGGTGTGCGTGTGCGTTCCTACAAAACTGACTTCCTACCAGTGGTAGTCACAGAGTACGTGTATCGCCAAAGGTGCGTCAGCTGGAGATACCACGGCTTTGGTGGCTGTAGTCTACAGCAGTTACTCCATAACGGCTTCACGCTTTTGTGCATGAGGTGACCTGAGCCCCTATGTGGAGCAAATCATTGCTTCTTGTGTGGTTAATAGGCAATAATGCTTCAGGAAGCAGGATGAGTTTAATATGGATTTGCCTTTCCCTTCTGAAAAACTCCTTAAATTCTTGCTATATCTCTCAGGTTTGTGAAGTAATGAGTGTTCTTGTTCATAGGTAACGTTGTCGGCAACCTGGGACACTCCTTTTTCAGCCAGAGCTTCCTTGGAAGCAAAGAACATGGAGGGTTCTTGTACGTTGCAGCTACGTATCAGTCCCTGCAAGACCTGGTGCTCCCAACCCCACCGTACTTGTTTGGCATCCTCATTCAGAAATGGGAGACTCCCTGGGCTAAAGTGTTCCCCATTCGGCTGATGTTGAGACTTGGAGCTGAATACAGACGTAAGTAACACGCGTTCTTTTAGCTGCACTTTTTATGTCTGCAGCAGAATATATTCCGATTTAGACACTCAGCCCTAAATTGTTACCTGCCAAAGCCACACCAGCTTAAAGAGGCCAGTAAAAACCGCGTTTCTTACCCAGATTGTGTCCAGCTAAGCAGTGCCAAGGGTGTGATACGTCCTACAGCCTTTTTACAGCCATGCTGGTTGATCAGGAAGAGTTTTGTGGAGACAGATCTAATTCTGAGCAGCTGTTTGTAGTTCACTTGGTGACCCGAGAGTTACGTGCAGAACAAGTCTGTTTTAAGCTGGTGTAGTTCGGACAAAGGAGAGCATTTTTGATGCTAAACTCTTTCCATTGTGAAATGAAAGAGCATTTGCTTTTAGGTTTTTAAAACCACGCTCATTTTCCAGAGAGTAACAATATGTGTGCAGGGGCAACTGACGTGGCAGTTAATTGCAAAAATTCTGTTGTAACTGGTAACATACAGGCTGGAGAGAGTATTTCAGCTGAATAAAATCTTAGCAGTTACCATGAAATTAGCATAAAGTTAGGATAAAATCTTTTTCAAAAGACATTTTCCATGGCTGTAGCAAAGAAATTATTGGAAGTCTGTCCGCGATGATGGACCAAAAATTTGGCGTCTTGCTCGTTGGCACATGTAAAAATCTGAATTACTGTGAAAATGGTCTGTTGTTAATTTTTTTTCACAACTTTTTCAGAACTTTTAAACAAAATCACTTTTAGATTATGCTCTATAGGGATTTTTAAATTTAACTTGTGATGTCTAGGGGACATGGGGAATTTTTCATGAAATACCTGTGTTGTTGGAGATGAAAAAGGAAATCTTCAAAATTTGCCTTCTGAGGATGAGGATTAGAGGTTAAACTTAGTGTTAAAAATGTGTAAGTTTCTGTGTCTATCCGTGAGATTTTTAAGTAGTGCATTTATTCCCCAGCAACATTTAGAAAAACAAACAAAAGATGCTCATATTTTGGATGTGACATCTGTTTTTGAGCACAGAAACAAATGTTTTGATATTCACAAACAGAAGTGCCTGCGCTGAGTATGTTGGGAGGCTGGGGCTTGAATCATTGCTATAGCTGTGCTTTGGATTTCAGCATGTTCACTTGTTCTGTGACAGTCGTGAGCGCAGGTCACTTCCTCAGCCCCGTCTCGGAAGGGGCTGTGTTTGTGTCCCAGGTTTCCTTGGGTACATCTTCTTTTCTGGTGGAGTTGCCAGATTTTGGCCATTTGTCCCATACTGCTGGATACGCAGCAGGTCAGATGCAGGAGGCACTCTGGGTTGCTAGATGTCCAGCAAACATCTGCTGATCATCTGCTCATCAACCATGTGGCTTGAGCCGGGGAATTCAATGCGTCTGGGCTGTAGCCGAGCGGCTGTGCCCTGCCAGGGCGGCAGACACAGGACATTCAGCATTTCTCGATGCCTCGGGACGCTGTGCATGAGTTGCCCAGCTGTGTGGTGCATGTGTGGGAGCTGTGATGCTTTCCAGAGATCACATCAGTGTGCAGAAGCTGGAGCTTATTTCTACCAGGAAATCCTAATGATGTTGTTCAAACTTGCTGAGCATTTTGCAGCCCCTCCCGAGTACGCTGGGAACTGTGAAGATGTGCGGCATTTTGGGAAACGAGTGTTTGCCTGAGGATAGTTTAAGAACCTTCCTTCAGCCGTGCGGTTAGAAAACCTTGGTGTTACGTATCCCTGCATGAGTCATGTTTCAAACCCTGCTATGGCTTTTGCTGCAACATAATGTCGTGCAGCCAGATCCATACACGACGCTTGGAATTGCGTCAGGGATGCTTGACAGGTATGGCGAAGTCAGCCAAGGAATGCAGATATTTGCCATTGCTGACATACCATAAATGTCCTTTGAAGTGCTTTTTATATACAACTGGAGAGAATTTGCCACCTTCTTACAAAATGATGCAAGCAGGAAATAGAGTAAGCTGCATTATCACTTGAATGTCACACGTCAGCAACAGAAGCTAAAAGGCTTATGATGCTATTGTGGAGAGCAGCAGGATGGTCCTAAAAAAGGAAGACACCGTTTCCAAGAAACAGCCCAAGAAAAGCATTTAGGAAGGTTGTCTTTGCAATTAGCCTCCAGATAGCGAGGTTCAGTTTTGTAGTGTGGCACTTGTAAGCGTTCCACATAACTATTCTTCTCGTTTCTACCACGCTGGGCAAAGAGCCATGACACACATGTAAGGTGCATTACAATGTTAAACCCTTCTTCCCTTTTCCTTTTTAAACTCTGGTCTTCTTTCCAGTCTCTTCTTTTGCTGCTGCTCACCGTATTCAACTGAGGAGGTTGTATGTGAGTCTGGTTTTGCAGAATCTCTGGATGTAAATTCCAATCTGACCTTTTCTGTTTGATTTTGTCCTAGTTTATCCGTGCCCGCTTTTCAGTGTCAGATTTCGTAAGCCTTTGTTTGGAGAGACTGGACACACGATTATGAACCTTCTTGCAGTAAGTGCTGAGGCTGGGTTTGCACGTTCCATGGGTGTGACTGGGGTCAGTGTGGGGAGAACTGTCCTCCCATTGCACCCAATAGCTGGCAGGCTTAGAAGATGACAAGAGGAAGTAGTGGGTGTTTGGGTGAATTGACCTGCTATTACTGCTATTGGGTGTTGCCTTTCAGCAGCACGGTGTCCAAATCAACATCCAAAGCCTGGCCACCTGAGAATGTTCGGGTCTTGTGAAACAAGAGCATTTGCTGCTCAGATTCCCTCCTGTCCTCGCAACTGCTGGGTCCTCACAGTGTGCGGCCGCAGCCCCCTGATCATACAGCGCTTCAATGGAAGCCAAGTTATTAGCTCTTCCTACTTGGATATTATTTTTAATATAGAAAATTCTCTTTGATGCATGACTTAATCCCACTGCCAGAAAAACTAATAACTCTATCCAGTAATGTAACAGAACACAGCCAGCAAATGTTTTCACATAGAGTGATGAGAGGTAAAGCTGGAGAACGTTAACTTTGATGTAAGAAAATCAGTGAAATGACTTAACAGTCACGATGATGTGGTTTTTATTTGTGTTCATCCATTATGTAGGTTACAAGCTGTGATGTCTCCATCCCTTCCTGCCTTTTAGTCACTGATTACAATTATTTTAATAGGCTAGCTAGTAATCGCTGGGATAGTTGTGAAACCGACAGTGTTAATGCTAATGGTGATGCCTAACTTTTAAAACCTTGTTTTAATTACCAGGACTTCAGAAATTACCAGTACACACTGCCTGTGGTTCAAGGTTTAGTGGTTGATATGGAAGTCAGAAAAACCAGCATCAAAATTCCTAGCAACAGATATAATGAGGTAATGCTTATAAGAAATACGTTTGTGTACGGTTCCTTTGTGGTTGGAGGGCCTGGCATCTAAAGGAACTTTGTTTTCTTCACTCCCACTAGGGAAAACTGCCTCAAAAGCAAATGATAAATGCATGATGCACATATCTTTTGAAAGTGAGTGAAGGTGGCAGCACAGGAAGAATGCAATTCAATTTGGTATTAATCAAACTCCTAAACCCTTTTTCTTCTTTTTTTTTTTTTTTTTAACCTGTGTTCATATAAAGTGTAATACTGCTTTGATTTGTGCAAATAAGTTTACAGACTTTACAGGTGAGGTAAACTAGGAGGAAAAAGTGTATTAGCTTTTCTGCTCTATGTTGTGTGGGCACCCTTGAAGCATTTATTAGTACTTGTTGGATTGCTGTTTATTTTATAAGAAATTTCACTCAGCGTCTGGATTTTATACTTGATTTCTGGTGTGAGAAAATCAGTCAGTGTCTTTAAGGTTTAGTGCTGTTGAGAAAGCTGGGTGAGAAGATACTGGAACAATAATGGAAGAGAGCTGTAGGGAAGGTGGCTGATTCTGTGTTCTGTCTGAAGCTGAGCAGGTAACTTCATATTTTGAAGCCAATCAGCAGTTGGGGTGAGAGCAAAGTGCTATTTGTAAAAGTTCTTGTCATATCAGAGCAGAATACAGCTTATCACAAGAGAGAACTTCCCTGCGAGAAGCACTTGAGTAAAATAACAGTGAGAATAACGAAAGGAATTGGAGAAAAAAAAAAAAGAAAAAAATTTTCTTATGTGAAGATTGAAAAAGATGAAAGTGACGAAGCAAGAAGATAAAGACTCTGTTAAAAGGTGTATTAATTATTGATGCAGTTGTGAGAAAATGGAAAAGGTCAGTAAAGTTTTCATGAATTAAATAGAGATCGGCACACAAGATGCAGTTTGGTGTTAGTGGTGCCTGGTGTGTCAGCCCTGCGCTGGCTGCTGCACTAAGCTGGGCTGTGAGGAAATTCCCATGGGATGCAGCTCAGCAAAATCTCTGTGTTGTGCTCGGGTTCTCTCTCCAGTGTGAAGCAAGGGTTCAACTTTTGAAATAAAGTGTAGTTTATTTAACATTATTGCTTGCAATCCAATGGAAAGGTTGAATTACTAGAAATTTTTCATCAGAGTTTAGTTTGAATTAAGATGAATTAAACCACGTGATCTGTACTTTTTTTCCCCATGTAAAGCAGTATTTAATTAGAAAAGGGCGTCACTATCTAGAAAGCAAAAAGCCCATTTCCAATCTCATGCACGGATTAAATGTGGAGAATTCAGGCTGTAATTAACAGATATTAGTCCATAGTTTTTCTATTAAATGCATGTTTTTATCTTCAAAAGTATTTCAATTCCCTACAACTTATAGTGATACTTAGTTGCCTGTTTAGTCCCTCAGCAAAGGTGACTGTCATTTTTTAATTAGTTGCCTGGTTACACAGCACAGTCGCCACGTCCGGTTGTTTCTTTTTAAGCTCAAATCACCTCCTGGGCTCTGTAAAGATGAGCTAGAATCTCGTTTCTGGAGCATGACTCGATAAACTAGATAATGAAATACACTGTTGTCAGATGCAAAATCTTAATTAAGGTTCCTCCGCAAACATTACCCCTGTAGCACATTTGTCAATAGTGAGCATCAGCTCATGTTCCTGACGCTTTAATGAAGGTTTTATGTTCCACTGATGGAGACAAGTCTGTTGTGTGTAGCGTGCAGGCTTATCATCGGCCCCAGGAAGCAGAGGATGGGAATATGAGTGCTGTGAAGAGATGTCAAATAATTCTGCATTTCCCTTCTCCTCAGGGTTTTCACCGAGGGGTGGGAGTAATTTAATTTGTGGGTTGTTTTTTTTTTTCTTTTAAGCAAACGTAATTTTGGGGTTTGAAACAAATTCTAGAGAGATGACTGTCTCAGTTTTTGTTTGGATCAAAAACTCTCATAGTCTGAGCCTCCGTGGAGAGGAAGAGAGGAGAAAAGGCTAGAAGCTATGTAGTTTGCAAGAATATTTTGTCAAGGCCTGTGACTGGGTCTATGTTAGACGATAATCGGCAAAACCACAGTGCAGATATTTCACAAATGGTTTTGGATGCCTTTTGGAGGCCTCCTTTGCAGAGAATGAAAACTATTTCTGGGTATCTATGATTCAGATCTGTATTAAGAGTCTCCAACTAGGGAACATTGATCCCAGTTTTCCCAGTTCATGCAGGTAAAGCACAGACACTAAAGCTTTGGTGTCTGGTCACGGCAGAACCAGCATTAAGTATCCCAACCCTGAGTACTAGTCTAGCGCCGAACTGTGGAGGCAGCAGTTGTGATTTATGTCCTAAGCAACTGGAGGGGTGTAAACAAGCCAGGTGTTTCCTCCCAACGGTTTTCAATTCTTTTCCCTGTGAATGTATTGTTTTAAAAAACAGCCAGAGACAATAGCTTTTGCAACCTGTAGAGCTCAACTAGCTCTTCTGTCGTTTATCTTAGTTATGTAAAAGGTGGCACTTTAAAGCCTCTGGATGGTGTAAGACCTGAGCCCTCTTTCCAAAAGCTGTTTGTGGTTCTGAGCACTAAAATCTGATGTGAGAATACGAGCACCGTTGAGAAACTTGTTCTATCCGACTAAACCGTTGCAAGAACCACCTATTTATGGTCGTGCTTGGTGAACAGGGCTGAAACGTTCAACCTTGTCGTTTGCAGATGATGAAAGCCATGAACAAATCCAACGAGCATGTCCTAGCAGGAGGAGCGTGCTTCAATGAGAAAGCGGACTCACATCTGGTGTGCGTTCAGAACGATGACGGGAATTACCAGACACAGGCCATCAGCATCCACAACCAGCCGAGGAAGGGTGAGAGCCGGGGTTCACGGGGCGGCCCTTCCCTCCTGGCGCGTGGTTCTGGGAATCGATCAGAACTGCCTTTGGCTGCGTTTCACCAGGTTTCTCTTAGACATTCAGGGAAAATAGTCCCGCTCGCCGGCGTTCCTGAACGGGCAGCTTTGAGAGTTAGACGTGCGACACCAGGAATAGCCACACGTCGCTCTTGCTGCCCCTTGGCCCCTTGGTGGTTTATTGCCCTTGCAGAATCAGTGATCTCAGATGTCAGGGACGCGCTGTGTGGCTTGCAGCCTCTGTACAGTCAGCGGTGCTGCTTCGAATTTGTCTGGAGGGGTGTTCTCGCAACTGCTTAGATCAAGCAGACATCAAATAAAGCACGTGACAACTTGCTCCCTTGTAAATACGGCAATTGTGCTTGCACAAGGCAGCTCAGGACTTGTGGTGCTCCAGAGGTCACGGTGCTGTAACTGGCTTAGGCAACACCTCTACGATAACAATGAGAGCTCTCCTTGGCGTTGTTGGAGACTGCAGGTGAGGCTTGACCTAAACTATGTGAAAGGAGGAAGATAAGATTTTGTATGAGAGAAAGGTAAATAAGAGTAACCAACAACAGCAGCATTTTAATAATGCATCTTCAAGAAACTGCTCATGTTCACCTCATTTAGCCCATGTAATTTCCAGGCTTAATTTTTGTTAGAGTCAGCTGAAAGGCTGCAGCAGCAGTCTACTGTTTAAATGTTGCGGTTTGGGGGAAAATTTCTGGCAGAGACATTTGTACTATCTATCTCCAAATGAGAACAAACAAGACAGAGGCAAACTTTCATGTTTTGCAAGTATCCCCAGTCACTCCAGTGAGTATACTGGCATGGGATGGCACTCAGGACTGATGGGCTTGTCTGACTTCTGTATGGAACAAGAGGAGGGTTTTCCAGCAGAAATTTCATGATGCTTTGTGGTCACTTAAGGGAATTTTACTTGAAATGAGGTGGCCTTGCCAGTGGGTTGGTGTTAACGGTGTAATCCGTAAGCCGCTCGCTCACAGTCTTTGCCAGCTGTGTGGGAACATTTAGCAGTTAATTATGTACTGGGTTACCCAACGTCATTAGTCCTGAAACTTAGAGGTGTGTGTGGGGAGAGAGGGAATGATGAAATACGAGCATTCGTTAAGGTTGACGAAAACTGTTGTCCAGTTTAGGAAGTAACTGGGTGATGTCCCATTCGTATCCAAGCCTGGGGTGTGCATTAAAGTCACCATAATTCTAAGCAGCATTTGTCCTGATTTAGATTAATCACCTCTCTGGCTGATAGAGCTGTGATAGCTGAGCCTGTGCAGGGCACTGTTTTGACAAAAGCCTCACTAAATCACTCCTGTTGTTGTTGTTGCAGTGACTGGTGCCAGCTTCTTTGTATTCAGTGGAGCTTTAAAGTCCTCTTCAGGCTACCTTGCCAAATCCAGTATAGTAGAAGGTAAGAACTGAACTGCCTGCTTAAAACACCCTGCTTCCTTCCCTCTGAACACGGCTCTGCGGTTACCCGGGCTCTGCCGTTACGCCTTGGGCATGCGAATGAGGCTGCTGCTTCAGCTTTAGCCTACTTTTTAGCCAAAACGCCATTTCCTTTAATGAGGAGGAACTTTTCCAGATGCTGTAGAACCAGGACACGAGAAAACGAGGGCGAGATGTGAAATATCTGGCTTGTGAGCCTGTGATCAGTTTACTGGTTTGGGTTGAATGAGGAAACTGTGATCCTAAGAAGTATGGAATGTGTAATCCACCGACCAGGAGAGGAAGCCCTGCTTAAACTTCCTCTGTCCCCAGATAGCTCTGCATTATGCAAGATTATGAATGTGCATTGTTTATCTGCTTGTACGTGGGCAGGTGAGAACATGGCAAGTCGAGATTGTTGAGCTGGTACCTCGCTGATTTTATTTGTTCTTCTTTTAGCACTTGTCACAGCACAGAAATAAGCGCCGACTGCGTACGCTGCCTTGGAAGCAGCGAGTGCCCGTTAGCTGAGCTACGGAACTGTGCAGTCTGACCTGGCAGCAGATGTGACAATGCAGAGTAGCGTTTTAAGTGTGTTCTTCACAGCTTGAGCGTGAGGTGTGCGAGAAGCCGATGCAGCCAGTCGGCACAGCTCTGCTCACCAGCAGCAGCTCCTCTAAATTGGTGGTTTAGTGCAAAACAGAGGTACAGGGGCGTTCAGGGAAGGACAGGAGTCTGTGCACCGGGGAGGTGTGTCATTGCTGAGCTATTTCTGCAGTCATTTAGACCGATCCAATCCAAATTCTGTACCTCTTGCCACTGTCAGGCAAGCGTTGACTTCTCTAAGCTCCACTGGGGAGCTGCTTCCAGTGCCAGCAGCGGTGAGTTAGCTGAAGGGAGGGGGGGTCACAGGGGGTTTCCTGAGGGCTGCCTCGAGCCAGCGTCAAGTTTTGAGGCAAACTGTTGTGGCCGTTGCTATAGCTGACTTCACCTGCACATTGTCCTTTCCCTAGTCAGTGCGCAGCGGCGCTACGTTTTGAGAAGCTGAGAGTTCAGAAATGGTCTCATGTAGTATTGCTGCCTATGACTCTTCAAATAGATGTTTAACCTTTCTGGTGTAAGAAGAAGACAGATTTTATTTCTTTTTATATATATATATATATAGGCTCTGTTCGGTGTGGTTTATCTTGGCTGATGAGGCTTTCTTGGTTCCTTAGATGGAGTAATGGTCCAGATAACTGCTGAGAACATGGACTCTTTGAGGCAGGCCTTGAGGGAGATGAAAGACTTCACCATCACTTGTGGCAAAGTAGATGCTGAAGATCCTCAGGAACACGTTCATATCCAGTGGGTAGAAGATGATAAAAACTTTAGTAAGGGGTAAGTAGAGGAGCAATCGCTTGACATTGAATGGTGACACTTGGACTGTATTTGTTAAAAGTTTTAATTAATCTTAATAAGGTGTATGAGTCTTTAAATCAATAGGAATGACAAGTTTTTGCCTCTATTTTGAGTAAGAAGATGCAATTAAATGTCATGAAAATGGAATTGAGATACGTGAGCTTTGGGGCATCAATTTAGAAAGTTGTCAGTGCTATGGATTTTTTGCCATTGCTTGTATCCAGTTATTGGAAACCACTAATCCGTCTCCAACACTCGGGGCCGAGCCCTGCAGATTGTGGTCACTTAGCGCTCTTGCTGCTTAGTTTGCATTAAGTGGTGCTGGAAATAAAATTGCTGAATATCAACAGTATATTCGGCCTCTTGCTAGTGAAGCCAGAAGAAAGGTGTGTATGGCAGCTTAAGTATTTATGGCAGTAAAGCGCTGGTGTGATGGGTACAACGTTTAAGGACTCCAGGAAAAAGGCTGTTTCTGTCATTTCAGGCTCTCCGGGTCAGTCTTTGGTTGTGTAATTAAATTCTGGGCTGTGTAAGCAGTGGGTCGGGTATTGCTGGCCTACCCCCAGGTGACAAAGGACTAAAAATCAAATCTATGTAAACACCTCCTTGGTGTGTTAGCACCTTCTGAGAGCTCAGCGCTGGTGTGAACCTGTCTTGAAAAACCTGCAGGAAGGTCCTTCCTGCACCTGGTTTGTTCATACTGACCAGGGTGGGTGCCAGGAGACAGGAGGGAGCACACTGCCCTCTGGGCTCCTTCCTCCTGCTCAGCCCCTGTTGTTCACCGTGAAGCCCCAGGTCCGGCACCATCGTCCCGATTGGCAGTTGTATTTGAGAGCGCCGCTTTGGGCACCCTGAGAGAAGCTTCCGTGGTTTCTTCTCAGACTGATTTTGGTCAGTGCCCCATTAGGCTGCTGTACAGTAGCCATTCAAATTGCAGATCCCTCAGTTATGAAAAACCTACAGCTGGGCCGTGGGGTGATTCAGGGGTAGCAGAGGAGCTGCCCTTCCATCCTGCCATAGTTCTCTCTTGCAACGGTCTCAGCTGAGCTCATATCTCTGCTCAGTGTGACCGTACCCTGTTCCCTCCCTCCCGCAGTGTTGTAAGCCCTATTGATGGCAAATCCATGGAGTCGATAACAAGCGTGAAGATCTTTCATGGCTCAGAGTACAAGGCAAACGGAAAGGTCATTCGGTGGACGGAGGTAAGTCAGGCGAACCGAGCTGCATGTAAAAACCAGCACGCGGCATTTGCAGAGCACAGCTGCCACCTCGTCTTCTTCAACCTGCTCTCCCAAATGAAAGCAGCAAAACCTTCAGAAGAAACCTCTGTTACCTTTCCTGGCTGCAGGGCCAGCTCCAGCACGGCATCGCGCGCCACAGAACTCCCTGTCGCTGACGGGCCGCTCCGGCTGCGCTCCCAGCCGGCCTCTGCGGCCTGCTCCGCCCTGCCCACTGCTCCTTGCGTAGGGTTGTGCAACAACACGGGAGGAACCCGAAAAACCACGTGCTGACTGTGTGACCCATCTGCTTTTGTGTTAAAAACTACCTTTGTTAACGGAGACAAATTTGAAATTGTTTTTTTTTAAATATTCTTCTGAGCCACCTCCTCTAAAGTGTAGCAAGTTAAAATGAAAGCCCTGTGGCATCAATCACTTGCAGAAAGTGCTTGCACAGCTGATGTTACCTGTCACTCTGCCAGCACACAAATACTAAAAGATTTAAAAGATTTCTTCACCTGTTTGACTTAACCTGCCCAGGAGGAACCAAGTTCCTCACTCTGCAGCTTGCCATCTGCATTTCCTTTTTTCCCAGGTCAGCTGGGCTCAACAGAGTCACATCACTACTATGTCTTTTCACGCTGGGATGGCTTCTACCAAAAATGTGAATTTTCTGAAATAAGTATCTCTTTTAAAAGCTTTTATTAATAGCTATGTGCAGTGCATAGTGAGTTTCCATAATGAGGCTTTCGACTAGAACTGAAAGGTTTTTGAGAACATGACTATTTAAATCTTTCTTTTGAAGTTTTAAGATTTCCCCCCTTCAAGTGGCTTGTCTTCAAGGGTTTTTCCCGGTCTTCCCTGAGCAGCTTTTTTTTGTTTGTCTTTTTTTTTTTTTGGTCTTCATTTGTAGAAAGTTTAAATGTCATCTGAGTAACCTTATTTTCTAGAAAAGCCAAATGTTATGTCTTGTGTTAACTCTCTCCTTCAGGTGTTTTTCCTGGAAAATGATGAGCAACATAATGGTCTGAGTGATCCAGCCGATCACAGCAGATTGACGGAAAACGTGGCAAAGGCTTTCTGTTTAGCGCTCTGTCCTCATCTGAAGCTGTTGAAAGAAGATGGAATGACTAAGCTCGGTCTGCGGGTTACGCTTGACTCGGATCAAGTAAGTCTTGAACAGTTTCAGTTTAACTGGGGGGTTGTTTGTCCCCCAAAAAGGGAATACACCACTTCAGCCATTCTCTTGGTTAAAGAAGTACCAATAGCAGATGCTAATGTAGCGGTGCTGACGGTTGTCCGGTGTTTCGGGCCAGCTGGTGACGTTGGAGAGCTGGTGCCCAGCCTCAGTTAACACCAGGCTTGGCCCCCATATGCCACTAGCAGCACCGGCTCCATAGCCGCACGTTGCAGGCCAGCCACGTGCTCAGCGAAGACTCTGAATTGGCCTTTCACCCAAAGCTACAGCCAGGAGCCTGTGAACCGTGTTCTTGGGTGAGCAGAGAACGCGGCTCACAAGCCCGGCACTCTGCGTGCGAGGCAGAGCAAGAGGGAAGGCTCCCCTCGCCCCGGAGTGCTCTACAGCAAAAGCTACAAGCAGAGAGAAGGGTCTCCTGGCAGGACAGCAGGGCTGGCTGGGGAGTGGATGTTCTTAGGAGTAACTGGCTTTTCCATACTGCCTGACTTAGTGCAGGGTGTGCTTCCTGCTCAGCTGAATGATCTGCTTTGACAAAGCAGGAGAAAAAAAAAAGAGGCTACTTTTCTCTAGGTAGAAACTGGTAATACAGAGAACAAAAACAAGTGGAAAAGATGCTTTAGTGTCTGCTCCAGCCTGTTCAAGTGCCCAGCAGAGGCCGCAGCACCTCACCCAGCTCCATCCTCCTGCCCAGCACTTCCCTTACTGCCCACTGAACTGCCGCCTCGTGTCCTCTTCTCTGTAAAACCCACTCTTACTTTGTATTTTTTTAGGTTGGTTATCAAGCTGGGAGTAATGGACAGCCACTGCCCTCTCAATACATGAATGACCTGGACAGTGCCTTAGTTCCAGTGATTCATGGAGGGGCATGTCAGTTGAGTGAGGGGCCAGTCATAATGGAGCTCATCTTTTATATTCTGGAAAACATCTCATAAGAGGACTTCATTTTCTGTTCAGACCTGTTCCAGCAGCAGTTGTATCTGAATCATTTGCACTTTAAAACTGGAAAATTAAGCTTTTGTTAACACTATTGGGGGGGAAAATGGGGGGAGGAGGGAGGGACAGTTGTTCCATAATTCTAAATCTTCTATGCATTGTCAACAACCAGAGGATCAGGGCAGCTTCTATACTACAACATGGCTATGCTATCCTTGCAGCTACTACACTTCTGTTACTGTTTAGAAAATGCTCATGTTTAAAGACTTACAGTCATGTACTCTTAATGCTCAAACGGGTGCAAAGATCACTGGGGCGTAAATAAAAAGTGAAACTCCAATCTTGTACTGTTTGTAGATGGACGTGTAAGAACCAACCGAGACCTCCATTCTGACCTCATCATAATGCCGTTTGTGGTTAGTCTGTAGACATTAAAAAGTAACGTTTACATTATTTTGACCAGCTTATTGGTTGAAATACTCTTGGAGTAGCCCTTGAGAGATAGGGAAAGATGACCTTAGCCATAACTCCCTTTGTACGTGCGTCCAAAGGAGCAGCAGGGCAGGCTCTATTCTATAGACTGCGGTTCTCTCTGTGTGTAGTAGGCTAGTTTACTTTTTTTCCTCTATTTACTACAAAAACCTGTCACCTCGGCAGATTTCTATAATCTCCTAGAAACAACTCTGCTATTCTGTACTTTGTTTACAAATCTGTATGAAGCAGAGGAAATATTAGCCCTAAAGTGCAGTTATATCTCATTCCTTTTCCCCAGTAGGTCCCGCTTTTTAAAGAGAAGTAACACCCAGGGCAGCCCCGCGTCTCCTCCTCGCTGTACACCATAGTGTAACGCTAGTGTCACATTAATACAAGGCAGCTTGCACTTCATAGTAGCAGCACCATGTAAAAGCTTCCCTGTGAGTCAAGTATAGAGTGGCTGGTTTTGCATGATCTGCGGAAAAAGGCTTTCTGGTCAGCTCTGAACACCTGCACTTGGTCCGGTGCCCTCGGTCTCACCCGAGAGGGCTTTAGTAAGAAAAGCAGCTGCTCCTGCCACAACCTTGTGAGGCTGGACCGGCAAATCGGCCGGAGGGAAGGGGGTGCCACATTCCCATTGTCTCCACGGAAAGCTGCTAACTAGTGGGAAGAGCTGGAAGCAGCAGAAGGGGTTTGGTTTGCTTAGCCGTGGCCATGCAGAGCAGCGCCCCAGATATATTTCTCTATATAAAATTAATGTAGGGAGAGAGAGGCTACTGGGTGGTGACCACAGGCTCTCAGACCTCACCTCGTCCCTCCTCACAGGCAGGCAGTCGCTTCTGGTGGACGCAGTGGGGATCATTTTGGTTTCGCTGTACGCGAGTAACAGGCGTCCTTTCAATACGAGGGAAGTGCAGAGGCTACTGTGAGACTGGGGCTCTATTTGTTAAACACACAGCAAGAGCTGGGCTAAGGAAAAGGGAACTGTCCCTGCAGTGATGCATTTGGTGTAAAGACAGCCCAGCGTACCTACGGAGCGCAGCTCTCAATAAACGGCCGCTGCTTTTCTAAACAAAAGCAAAGTCTGACAAATCCAATATTGCACATTAGAGCTGTCCCCACCCAACACCGGGAGAAGGCAGGCCACGGAACCGGGGTCCAATTCCAGAAATGAAAGCTGGCCAGCAACAGGTAGCACACTACTACACCTCAAGGGTAAGCGTTACACCAAAGTGAAACCTTACCTCTGGCAGGTGGGAAAGGCGGCTGGCTGAACGCAGCTTTTCCCGACGGACAAACGTGACGCTATTACACAATCACCAGCCTTCCGCTGTCCGTGGGGTCCCGCTCAGGCTCCCCTCTGCACGCCGGCTTCGCACACCCGGGACACGGCGCGGCACTACGTGGCGTAGGCAAGATTCACTCTCTGGAAGAGCATCCCATAGACTAAGTAACGCTCTTCCTTCTAGAGCCTGCACTCCAGCTTTGTCACAGCAGCGGCTTTCCAGTTACCTTAGTTGCACTGTTATGCTTAATAACGCAGTAAAAGAGGTGGGAAAAATCTGTATCTTCCTTTGCCCCAGAAGTCTTTTAGGTTTGGATTGCGTTTGTGCAAAACACTATCAACTGGTGACTGACAAGTTTGCTTCAACCATAGCCTTTTAAATGACCTTAATTACCATGTTGTTAAGAAATGAGTACTTGTTTTAGAAAAAAAAAAACAAAAACAACTGTACTTTTAAAATTCAGTTAGTTAACACTGCAAAAAAAACTGCATATTATATTTTTATTTTCAACATGTAGTTTTGTATATTAAATTTATTGAAATTAAAAACTAAACACTGTATTGTCTTCATCTGCTCAGAAGACGGAGGCAGCGCTGCCTTACTTGTCTGGACTCTGTTCTGTCTACAACCTGGCCCCCCTAACCAGCTGGTGCGGGAGCGCTCCCCGGCTCCCCCGTGCAGGCACGTCCTCTCCTCTGCGATCAGTCGCTTCTGGGAGCTCACAGAGAACTTAAAAACACAAACAGATTTGGTACCATTTTTTGTGTGCCGCTGCTCCAAAGCATTCCTGAAAATAGCCACAATCCGCTTTGCTACGTGACAAAGAGGGGCTATTTTCCCCATCACCTCGAAGAGCTGTAAAAGCTTATTTCTGTAAAAACACGAGGAACACTTGGGAAGCAGCAGAGTCTAGCATACTTTTTTTTTATCCCTCCTTGTTTAAATTAAAAAAAA
>VWZK01006935.1:2003867-2035478 GCA_013396935.1 Baryphthengus martii
AAAAAAAAAAGAAAAGGATGAAGGCACAGTCCGCGGGCTGCACTGAAGCAGCAGGGCAGCAAGCATGGCAGGCAGCTGGTAGGCAGAACAAAACCGCAGCTCAGCGAGCGCCCGCTGCGATAGAAGTCTCACATTCTTTTCTTCTGAAAGGCAACATCCCATTTAGCTTCGTGTTGCGATAGCATGCGGAGAGGAGGGACGTGCTGCCACTAGATTGCTGCCTGAGTTTTCTCTCCTCTATTTTAGGAAACGACAGTGGGGAAAAAAAAAAAAAAAAAAAAAAAAAGGAAAAAAAAGCCCAACCCAAACAGACCTTGATAAGAGAGAACGGAAAAAGCAGTAGCAGACTGTTCACTGTATCTCGCTGGCTGCTCGTACGCTTGAAGAAATGAATTCTAGTAAAAGTCTTACCTGTGACTTGACTGAAAAGTTTTTGCACTGCCTCAGGGAATTTTGAAGGGGCTAAACTTTTCCCGTATCGCTATGCATAGTTAATGTAACATTCATCCTGGTGCTACATTAGTAGTAGTCCCACATTAAGGCAATTCCGTCTATTTCGTGTAGACTAGTACCAATCCCCTGCAGCAGCAAATTTCCAGAGCCTTACATTTGCCTTAAAGGTATTAATAAGCACTATGGCTGTTACCAAAATAGACATTAGGTTCAGTAGTGCATTCGTTTAACATCTTTGGTGCTTGCAGCTAGCAGCATCTTCCTGCTTCTTCGTACCTTCCAACGGATCTGGGGGAAAAACCACCACCAAAGAACAACAAAATTACACGATGCGGTACTTAACAGTTGTTCGCAATTCAGGGTCACATTATATGTGTGTAAAATGCTGACATGAATTTTCTGGGTGGTCAACTAGAAAAAAAAAATAAAATCAATGGAGCAAAATTTTTAAGCTCTGATGATTGAAAATACTGAAAATACAGTAAATTTATGTAGAAAAATCACGTTTTGAAAAGACACTAGAATTGTCAGTATTTATTTGCTTTTGTTTTTCATTAAGAAGGGAGTATCTACCTAAAAAGCAGAGTAACCAGAAAGGAAGACAACCTCCAAGATCAATCGGTTTCTGTGGAGGCTGGCAAGCAGAGGAAGCCTACCGCTTTCCATCCTTCTGCACAGCCACTCTGGCAGCACACAGCTCCCCTCCTGTACTCGACAGGAGAACAGGAGGCACCAGGCACCGATCTTCAGGTAGCCTGTATTCAACTGTACAGTTTCTCCCCGCCCAGAAGTCTCAAGTATCCAGAAGAAAGCCTATCTCCGATAGCTTTCTTTGCAGATGAAGTCAAGCAAACTTCCATGGGACAAACGAAAGCGCTTCTCGAGTTTCTGGTAGGGGAGGAAGGGTCCTTGCTAACTCTGAAAGGTTTTTTGCTAACAATAAGGATGGACAGAAAGAACCCTCCCTCCCAGAAAAGGCCCATCAATCTTATTTTCTAAATATTATTCTAAATAAAGGTGATGCTGGAAGCACGCGCTGTATTTCAGGTGACTGTGAAATAGCATCTTTGATATACAACCTAGTCAGATTCTCTAACCTTATTTCTGAAATTATGTCACCTCACCACTACCAACATAAAGATGACTGGTATCAGAGCCAGAGCTGTGTAATTAGGTCAATGTCAACAAACGACATTAATCAAGCAGAGTTTATCTGTGGCCCTATCGAGTTCTGGCCAGACCACCTTTAGCTGCAGCATTCATACCTCAGACAGAACTAGTGTTCAAGGACCAGCCAATTTTCTGTAATTGTTTGAAGATCTTGACCACTGAGGGGCTCCCTGAGTCTCACTTTTACCTCCAGCTTCCCTCCAGTGGGCTTTCTGCCATCAAAAATCTGAAAAAGCCACAAAAAGAAGAGCGGTTAGCACACATACGAACAATAAACTCAAAGTACGGCACCTCCGGCAACCACTGACTTCATTTCCCCATGACTAAAAGATGACAGAGATGACCTGCGGGTGACTGCGGCGCTGGGACCTGTGGCGGCCGAGTGCTTCGCTGGATTCACGCTTCACCGGAGCAGGCTCCCCACACAACCCACGTGAGGCGGCTGCACCAGCGCCCGCGCTACCTCTGCCTGCCGCCCACCCAGCCTCGGAGTACAAACGGACTTCACAGGCAGCTCAGAGCTGTTGGGGCTCCACATACTGATCTCCTACTGGATCTTCCAGAAGCTCTCTATCCCTTCCAGCTGTCTTCACTTAACCCTTTGATCTGTCAGCTACCAACACAAATCATTTGGGGAATCCCCTGAACTTCTGGTCCTGACAAAGAAAACTTATGATGGAACAGGAAATCTGCAGAAGAGAATCCCCAAGAAGTTCCCAGAACCAGAACTGTCACAGCTAAGACAAGCTTCAAGAGATGATAAAAAAAATAATTTTTTTATCAGGCTCATGCAATATAAAACGGTCACCTGCGCACACACACACACACGCAATGTGAATATTCACTGTCCCTTTGTGTTCAAATACTACTTACTAGAAGAACACACCTCACCCAAAAACATACCTCAATGATTTCTCTAACTTCACATTCCGATTCCAGCTTTTCCAGTTTCAAGTGTGCTGTCCCCACGTGCTTGTCACTTCGGAAAAAGGACCTGTTTCAAAAAAATAATCTTCCTGAGTTGGATGGGTAAGGTTTTTCAGAATACTGAAGAGAAACCAAGCTAAGAGGTCACCGCTATTCACACCGTCACCACATCCCAGAGAGTTAAGTCATGATGTGCTACTAGAACCCTACTAACCAGGGTGGAAGGGGCAAACCCTTAGTAAACTCAACAGGATACAGAAGTAATATTTTTTTAATCTTTCTCTTGCCACCAAATTAAGGATGAGGACGGCAGTAAAGAAACACAATCAACTGAACTAGCAGCTGGGGTGGCAGCAGCTTTCATCCCTGCGCAGGGGGACGGGGCAGAACAGCCCAACAGGTGGGACAGCTGCAATCTCCTGCAACGGGCTGCTCCATAGGACAGGCTGGAAAACTTCCCAAGGAAGTTGGATCTCTCATCAAAACAAACATTTCACAGGCAGATGCTGGTTTTGGCAAACTACTTATCAGGAAAAAGTCACATGAATCATTCTGTTTAACTCTGACAAATCAAAACACTCAATTTCACCAAGTAAGAACATTTCATGCCAGTTATTGTTTTGATTCACCTTCATCCTGGCAGTTTTAACAGTCGAGAGCTATCATTCTAGAATTTCTAGCCTGCTGAAATTAAATACAGAGCATTTTTAACCTGCAAGGAAAACAACAAACTTTTCTCTACTACAGTCACTTCTGTCTAACAGTTTTATCGGCGAGAGATGCTTAACAGAGACGGGTGGCGCAATCCTTATCCAAACTCCTCCAAAAGGCGACCGCTAAGACTAAAGCACACCGATTTCACAGAAGTGTTCAGCTCAAAGCAGCAAATTTCTTTGCCTGCATCCAAGCATCTCCCTGAATCAGTCTCCAAAAGGTTTGATAAACAACTAAAATCTTGAGATTGCGCCAGCAATAGAGCCAACCAGCCATGTCTGTCACGTTTTAGACGGGAAATCTGCCACACATTCAGAAGCTTCCTTCTTTAGGCCATTCTATTTAGGAAAAAAAACAAGCAAGCTAACCAACAAACACAAAAAAGGCCCAATCTCAAGACATCCACCCTTCTTCCTGTTATCATTAAGAGATATTAAGATATGATCAAGTGACACCTGACACATGCAATGAAAACTCTGAGGTTGGAGCTTCATGATCACGGCATCTGTGGCACTAGTAACCAGGACATTAATGCACGGATCTGGTGCTGCCTCCACACAAGAAGCCTAGGAATTTTGTGGACAGAAAGCCTTCCAAAGATGGGACTGTGTTCTCCCTCGATGAGACTACAGTAGACTCACAAAATCATTTAGAAAAGTCCAGAATTTACTAGCTTACATGCTGGAATCCTTCCTTTACTTCACAAGCCCCTTAAAGTGCAGAAGGCTTACATAACTGTACTGCAGTAGGCTGGACACTTTGTTCATAAACTTAAAAAGAGAATCAGCAATTCTTCTAGCTGAATTTTTACATCATTTTTTTCTGTTTTATAATTCAAGAAACAAAGACTGGTTCATCCCTGATCATGTCTAGGGGGTCTGCAGTGAAGAATGTGAACTTGCTCTAGGCCATGGCTTCAGAAACAGCTCTGGGGAAATCTCCTTTTATCTTCAGAAGCTTTTAGGAGAGGTTAAAGGAGACACTTTTCCTTTGGAAAAATACATTGCTGGGTTTTAAATTGAAAGTGTTTTTTAAACTGAAGTTTAATATATATGACCTGAACCAAGTCTCCTTTGCTCACTGACAGAAAATAATTGTTGGGATATAGTCAAAGAGACCCTAAAACTACAACATCTACAAGCATTTCTGAAAATATTATTCACATATAATCTGAAAAAAAGACAGGGAGTAGACAGTCTTGACAAAAGGGCCTGGCCCACTTAATCCTCTCCTTTCTCCTCAGAAGATGGCCAGGGCAAGGTGGTCAGTGGGTGGTTCTTTTCTCTTGGCCTGTTGGTATTTGCCCAGGGGAACCACCACCCCTCCACCACCATCCAGAAACAAGCATTTATTTAACTTGTTAGATTCCTCTTCTAAGAGCAAAAACAAATAAATAAATAAATAGATAAATCTCAGAATCAGAAAAAGCGACAACCTGCACAGATATTCTGGCTAATCTTTGAAGAGGCTTCAAAGGACAATCTGGAGCTGGTACATAACTCACGAATCCCTGAAGAGTGTTTCCCAATGGGTGAACTTAAACCTGAGCTCAGACCTTAAAAACAAGCAGAGTTCCAGCTGGTAAGGGAAGGAGAGACGTCCCGTATGCACAATGGTGTGCAAAAGGCAGAGGAAAATGCTCTGAACAAATGTGAACACTTAACAGTTCTATGCAAAAGAGGTGGGATCTCTAATGATGAAACCTTCAACAACAGAGCAGTGGAGCAGTTGGGACTGACAGAGAAAGAGTATGAAAACCAACAACAGGATTTTAGTTCACAAATTAAAACATCTACAGCTTGAAAACCCATCTGGGAGAACCTGTCAATCATTTCTGCACATCCCAGTGAGAGAAACAAAGAACAGCACAAAGAGCCATCAGACAGGAACAGGTGATCTAACATCCCAAACAAGTCACAGATCACAGGCCACACTGGTTTTGAATAAATCTGTAACAAGCTTAGAGCAGGACAATTTCCCTGAACATTACCAGTTATTAACATCCACCTCATCATCTCAGTCTCCGAGATGAGGGGACTATGTCTCTCAAGACAGTCGAACAGTTTGCTGGCAGCATTCAGTAAATATCGTTAAGAACTTCAGAATACAGGTAAGTGCAAAAATATAACACCAGTTCTACCACCAACTTGTCATCTGTTTTACTGCTGTTCACGTTTTGCTGCCACTTGTGCTTCATTATTCTACAAAGTTATCCCATATAACATTTAAATCTTCTGATGACTAAACTCAAACTGGGTAAGAATCAAAACTATTTGAAGTTGAATCATTAAGAGGAACTGATGAGACCGAGAAGCTAATGCACTAAACCTCAACTGATCTGCTGGTTATGAATCAACTTCACTGAACTTCTGCCTTTTTTTCACCCCCACAGGGGTAGATACAAAGATCAGGCACATTGTGAAAGGAGTTCTCAGACCTGAGAACCAGACAACTCTTTATTGCTAGCTTAAAGATTGTGCTTCAAAAATTTCAGCTACAATGCTCTTTTCAACTGTTACTACAGAAGCAATGAGGGGGGGAGCAAACTGTGGACTTACCCTTTATGAAACACTTCAAATTTAATTCCTTTGGACCGAATCGCTCGTCGGAAACCTCTGTGGTTTCTGTTGATGTTCAACTTAAACAACTGGTTGTATTCTACAGTTAGGATACAGAGAAACGAAAGAAAGCTGTGACAGTCAAACTACAGGCAGCGCTCTATTCCTTGCACGTACTCAGACCTCTCTTTATCACAGTTCGGCCCATTTGTGAAAGACGCTTCACATCCTTATGAGCCGCCTCCTCAGGAGGTGATTTCAGTCACTTACAAGCTAGTGCCCCTGTGCAACAGTTCACCTCCGTCACCCCCGCTTGACAGGGACAGAAACCAAACTGCAGAAAAACCAAGTCACCGTGAGGAGGTGACAAGCTACTGGAGAGCCACAACTAGAGGTCTAGGTCTTTCAGTGATGAAACAGAGTCTCTGTAACTTAGAAAAAGCATAGGTAGGTTGGAATGACTGGGAAGGGGTGTTTCCACAACGTCATTAATACTGTTTTAACACCGGTTTCTTTAATGAGCATAACAAGAACTATGCCCCAGGACACCCTGTTATCAGGAAGTCTCACAACACTGTACAACTCACGTTGAAAGGCTTGCTCTGCTGTGCTACCCACAGCAGCCACCCCTGCTTGTCAGCCTGGGAACCCAAAACATTAAAGTGAAGCGGCTCCTCAGCACCTGCAGATCAAGTACTTAGAAGACTTGGAAACCAGTTCTCAGTATCGGAGATTCAGGACTTCTACTCTTAACAGAAAATATATATCATCTCAAAAGATAGATATAGATATAGATATATATATGTACGTATCTCTCTTGAGATAAATTCACAACTAGTAGTTTGGACACTGAATTCAGTTGTTTGGTACCAGATGGCTGCTTATTGCAAGAATTGAAAAAAAAAAAAATATAGCAATATTCCAAACTCAGAGTGCAAGATGATTAATTCTAAAATGCACGATGAGTCTAACACCAGTATTCAATGGCTGGGTACAGAGGGCTATTTTTCAAAAGGTATGAAGAAAGTATTTTAGTTAGTTTCAAGATATGTTGTCTTAAAAAAAAAATTATTTCTGCAATGATGCTTTGTCAGGTTTAGAAATGTGAGTTGATAAGCAAAAATCGTGACAGAAATGGCAATCTCACAGGACACAAAATCTAACTGAAAAAGACCTGATCCATGGAGATATTAAAATTAAATTTTCTTTATTAAATAAGTTAAATTGTTATCTGGCCCATTTCCCAGCAGGGTTGACAGCTACAGCTGGAGCACAACTGGTAAGGAACTCAGTGATTTCACTAACTCATAACACAGTAACTACCCCCAATATTGGGATGAGGGTGAAGAAATTGCCACCACAGCTGGACTTCACCCTCCAACAAGCCCTTTTATAAGAAAGAAGAAAAAGGGTGGTGGGAGGCCCTCTGGCCTGATTCATAGTATGAGACTGGCCTGTGCTCTCCCGTCATGCCTAAGGTGCAATGTTTTTTCCTCTGTCCCAGAAAAAGTACTAACCTGGAGAATTGGTATTGTTAATTACGGGTGTTTTACTCTTTTGAGGTTGCTCCTATTAAAAGAGACACACATGACATAAAACCATCAGATATTGTTTCAAAATATAGAGTAGTTACCATTTTTATAACCAGCTCTTTTTCACACCTATACAAGAAGCATAAGGTTTTAGGGGGTTATATGAATGATAAGAAGAGTCACAGTACGTTCAGGACTAAAATATTTGGATTTCATTGTGGTTAGAAGTATAATACTAGATAAAAAATAAGTCAAAACATTACATTAAATATAAGAGCCACAGATAAGCTACATGGTCACACTCAATTCAATCCAATCATCATAAAGTTACTGACTGTGGCTGTTAAAGTACATGATAAACCGTGCACCTTCCAGGACACAGTAATTCTGTTCCTTCTGCATTAGCTGGAATAATAAGCTACACAAGGAATTCATCACAAATCATTCAGGGAATTGCCCTACTATTATTTTGCCTGACAATCAATCTGCCACCAAAATGAATTAACTTTTAACCTAAAGCGGAGTACGAGCTAAATCTCTGGGGACTGAACAAGGACAACGTGACCCAATTATTGCAGCTACTTTGCAAAACGGAGTTCAGCTGTGAAGGAGAAAGGTGGTGTATTTGACTGTTGGCTAAGCAGTAGAGAAAACCAAAAGAAAAACAGATGAAAAGCAACTGCGCTGATTCTTACTTATTCCCCAGAAAATTATTCATACAGACCAGTTCTGTTTTCAGCCACCCTTACGGGAGGGACTCCCCACAGGACTCAAACCTAAGCACAAACCTGGTCTGACCATCACCAATTTCCCACAGGTAACAGAATGTATTTTAGTGGACTTGCTGTACAATTTATTAGGGGGTAAAAATCTAGGCTCTCAGCTCTCCCAGGGCTAAGTGAGAGTCCTGTAACAGGTTTTGCCCTACAGAGAAAGCTGCAGAAGCCCCAGTACTTCTACTGATAGTAAGACCAGCCAGCCCTTCTTAAAAGCCCTTCGAGCTCAATGGTTTCAGGATTTTTCAGACTGGAGTCTGCTTTATAGAGGTGAGGGGAAGAGGATGGCCCTGGGGATTTTCAAGGAATGAACAAATATAGACATATGTATATATATTTTTAATATACATATATACTTGCACAGAAAGATTCATTAGTAAGGTCATGAAACTTAAATGGCCTAAGTCCTTTCTCCAGATGTGGACATCAATATATTTGCTAATTAAATCACCAGGAGTTATGTGCATTTTATTTGATGACAAAGATTAACCTTTTCAATTCATTTCTATAAGAGACGTCCAAAAGCGATGCCTTTAAAAGCTTATTTTCTTAAAGGAATGGGACTTAGAGGGAGATCACACCTAAGGTGGCTCCTCTCCCCTAGTGACAGCTTTGCCTGCCCTTGTGTTTGGCTGCAGTCACCAGTGTGTTTGCACCCCTGAAAGAAATTAATTTCTACAAATTTTGCAAACCCTGGAAACAGTGTTGTTATGTCTTCGGGGGAGAGAGGTGGGCACGGCTTAGCGCTGTGAAAGCTGCTGTCAGTAAGCTGGTGGTCAGCCAGCCTGAAGCAGGCACCGCACCGCTAAGTGTAAGTTGGGGGAAACATCAAGAGAAAGCGGTGCAGCAAAGCTCAAATCTGCAGGAAACAGATTCAACAGTTATATATGAAAAAAATTGTTTTAAAAATAAATTCAGGCAATTTGCCTAGAAGTGTTTTCCCTTTCTAAAAGAAAATCTACACTTCCTTCTTGAAGTCCTCACAAGCAAATACAGTGCAAGGGTCACAGACCGAGGGACAGAAGAGCCAGGACATACACTCACCGCACTTGGATACTGAAATTCAAACTTCACAAATGCGTCCAAATCTTTTGGTGAAACACCTGAACAAGACAACAATCAGCCAACCCAAACAGTCAATACAGGTGTTTTCATTGCATCTGTGATGTTGAGCAGGATTTTCAAGAGCACCTAACTCATGTTTAGTAGGACTCATGACCTGTCTCTTGACAACTGAAAAACCCATCCATCAAACCAAAATCCATAAAAAGCTGGCATCCAAAGGAAGCCATTTGCTTTTCTTACTGCTGCTGTTAGTCCCAAGACAATCTAGCACAATTTATTTTTTTTCCCCTTCCAGAAACAAGGGACTAAAAGCAGTAGCACTGGCAGGAGAGGAGCAACTCCTGTCTACCGATGGGTCAAAACACATGAAGGTGGTGCAGAGTTAAGACCGGCACTCATAACAAAATAGGAGATAAACACAAAACTTAAACTATAACCCAGTTATGAGCGAACCCAAGACAACTTAAAGTTCTTTCCTCTGTCACGGGGGAACCCAGATACTCTTTATTCTTCTGTGCTTTTTGTTTCTTTGTTTTTTTAAATACTGTATAAAGGTTTGTGGGGGGCTTGAGCCTGAAACGTGGTTATTTTATTTTAATGAGTGCTGGCTACAAAGGTCATGACTCTTGAAGTAGCCTTCAAGGTAAAAAAAAAAAAAAATCTCATTCCTCACTTCTTTCCTTACGTACTCAAAACCCATGTGCCCTTTCGAGTACATACCTGGGGGAGCTGGTAGGTTTATCCCCCTGACTATAAGAAGATGCATTTCTGTGCTGTTGAGCTCAGAAAATATCCTGTAAAAAAATATAGAGAAAAAAATGTGTTCATCTCAGTAGCCCTCCACCACCAAACGAGGACGCCACTGGTATTTGGCAGACCTTTTTCAATAGTGGAATCCTACAGAGATCATCTTCACAAATTACAAAAGAGCAAGGAAAGAGCACAAACTGAAATAAAAACCATATCTGAGGTATAGTGAAAAGTGCCACAAACAAAGCCCAAAGGCCACAGGATTCAGGGAGAAACAGAGAGGAAGGAAGAGTGGCTGAAGTAGCAAAGTATAAGAGATAAACCTGGAGATATTTTGAAAATAAAAGAACCCAGAAGAGAAGCTATTGAGCAACTTTTTGTATTTAAGTTGTTGAATGTCCTTCCAGGAGAGCTGAGCCCTAACCTTTGGTGTCATCTGAGTTTACTGAAACCCACAAACCCCTAAACAAGAGCGAGAAACCAGAGAACTCATCCCAGCCTGCCTGAGAAATTTTTTTCCACACCTTATCATTTTAAAGGTTCTCTCCTCAAAGTGATGGCTCGGAGGATCCATTCCTTGTGCTCGTGCAAGCTGTAGGATGTCCGTGTCCTTTTTACAACCTTGTGCCAGTTTCTCAAACCTACAGAAAAGGCAGACAAACAATAGAAAAGCTACACACGCTGGAATGTCAAACAGAGCATTCTGCCAGACACGGGCCACAGAGTAATCTTCAGACCAGAGGTCTGAGAGCAACTGGGAGATGTGGGCCTCACAGTCACCAATCCCATCACCTAAGGCAAAGCTCACCAATCTGAATCCCCATCATCTTTAGGAGGGTCAGGCAGATTCAGGCCTGGGATGATTTAACAGCGGGTCTTACCGAGTGGTTTCTGCTACGTTTCCCAGATGCATGAATTGCTTGGAATACTGCAAACACCTCTGTCAACAGAAACAAAACCAAACACACACAGATGCGCTCAGTGATCCTTACACACAAATTCATGACCGGCCGAGAGTTTTGGCGCTGATGACAACCTGGTTTAAGAAAAGCCAAGAGTTTTCCCAAGTTACCCAGTAACATCCACCCTCCAATCATCTAAGTTAAAAGCTGAGCATGGTGTTTGTTTGAGCTGTTCTGCCCTATTACATTTCAATCACTTCATTTCTAGAGATGAAGTTCACCCAAGGGCTAGTCTTAATCATTCAGGTATTATCTGCAAACTTGAGCGTTCATATTTAATAGTGACGATTTGACCCAAGTCTCCCAGCACACCTCCCGACTTCAAACAGTAAAGAATCCAACTCTGAAGCTCTTCCATATTAGGACACACAAAATAAAAGTACTTTTTGCAAGAAAAACAAAATACCCCACAGAAACAACAATGGGATTATAATACTAACAAAACCCAGAGAAATGTAAAAAGAAAAACCACCCCAAAACTTTTCTAAAACAAGACAAAAGGGTCACCTCGTGTTGGTCCTTCAGCAATTTTATGAGCTGTGCGTATACTTCATCGGCTTTCTGAGACAGTCTGACATCTTCATGGTGTATGAAGATAAAACCACCCTCATCATCTGTAGGGGGTGATGGAAGCTGCAACAAAAGAACATCATGTTTCAGAGCCCTTACGGGGAAAAAAATAAGTAGACGGAAAGCAGTCAGAATGCACGGAAAGGCCAGTCAAGAGAGATGGGCTGGAGTTCCCCTCAAGGCACTTTCAGACAAACCACTACTCACACCCTTGCCTGACAACTGCTTCAGACATAAAACCCTCCAAAATGTCTTCCAGCCCTACTTCCCTGATTATTCAGGTCGGGAGAGCTATTATAGTGCGGTTTGGTTTTCCCCTCCACCCAAATCCCACCGGAAACTAGAACATCATTGCATGCCATGCACCCAATCCTCATCCCAAAATGGAGCTAGGGCACAGCTAAGAGAGGTACTCACACCCTAAACCCAGGAAACGCTTCCGAGCTACACGGTTTAGGTGTGTCATTGTAAATCAAGGAGCGAATGGCTCACGGAGAACAAATTTTCTCAAAATCTGGCACATTTGAGGAGCAGCAGAGGAAATAAAACAAAACAAACCCAAAAATGTCAGGGCTTAATATCCAGATTTGTCACTTGAACAAACTAACTTGAGTCAACTAATTTGAGTCAAAAAATATTTATTAAATCATGCACTGTTTGAAGTAACCACTTAGACGGTCCAAGAATATGAAACAAAGCAGAATACTAACAGTCCTACTAACCTTGGAAATATCAACAGGCTTGCCACGTTTTGCTTGCTCAATCTTTAGGTCAAAGCTCTTAGCCGTTCTGAGGTACATCTTCGCCTGTTCAAGATTATTCTCCTTCTTGGCTTTGACAGCTGCCTTCAGGTATTGCTTCTTTCTGTTCTCCAAAAATTCCAGCTGTTCCTTAGCTGAAAAACAATTGTATAAAACCCCTCACTCACCTGACACTGCCATGCTCTTGAAACAGATTTATCGCATTCAGTATCTAGCCAGAAAAAGGTCAGTAAAAGCACAGGTATTAAACAAGGCCATCTCCTTACTGCACTTGTTCTTGGGCAGTTTCAACTTCAGGTATCAGAAAAAGAAACAAACTTCTTTTTATCACGGCATCCTTCATCGAAAAAAACCTCAAAGCACTTCACAAGTGTCACAACAGTAATTACAGCCCCTTATTTGCAGGCAGGAGACAGACTTCAGCACAACTGATTGGTCCAAAGCAGAAGCTGAATTCAAACTTTCAGCTTGACATGTTAACTTCTAAAAGACAGCAAATATTATTAGCATCTTCTGTACTCATTTCTGAATGCGTCAGAAAAAAACTCACCCAATGAACCAACGTGCGGGCACATTCAGGCCTATTGCCTTTGCTTACTGGGAATTCCTCGACATCTTCATTTTCATTAATTTTTGGGTCTCCACACAGTAAGGGCCACCACAGAAAAGACTGCTTTACACTGTACCAGGTCAGTGTATCCTGCCTCTTCTTACACCTCACTTAGCAAATGGTACAGCATGAGCTGGTTACAGCCAGTTCTAAAGATACTTGTCCTGTGTTCACCACTGCACTCTACTCGTGATTACACAAACTACACAACACATGCAAGAGGTGCCTGTCTTAGCAAATAAATAGACCAAGGACCATGTTTCATTGCTGTCAGATTACAATCAACTTACTCCCATCCTTGCAACAGAGCTCGCTGCCCTGCTGCCGTGAGCAATTTGCCCAATCAGCCAAAACCAAACTAATTAGACAAGGTAGGTAGCCCGGATTCCACTGACATAAAATCCACAGAGCGCTCTGGGAGGCTGAGACAACAGAGCACAGGTATTTTCAAAGAAAATCTGTGGAGAATGGATGGAGAAAAGCCATTAATCCAGCTGATCTTGGCTCCTTGACCTTCCTGGTACCTTAAGCGCAGCTGCTCTGATACCAAACTCCCCTATGCCTGTGCTCCCTGACAAGAAAAAGTTTTTGCAGTTGATTTATCAGCTACAGGCAGCTTTAAGCTGCACTTTGTAATTCTAGGGGGAAGAAGGAAACACCTGGATCGCAGAATGTACCATGGCTAGTGAAATACAGCTTTACAATAGCAAAGTACGGGCATTTTGTTGTGAAAATCGTGCCAGTATCAATCTGTACAGATTCTTGTTGCACTTCTTGGTATTATTTTAACACCACTTGAAGTACCTAGAAATGATTACTGTAACATCAGAGACCAGGCCTTATCAATTCCATTACAGCACAAGTCTAGGGTAATTCACTCAAGAGATTAATATGACAGCTAAAATTGAAAAAAAAACCAAACAAAACTCCTGAGGATTTATTGATTTTCAAAGCCAAAATGGACAATTACTGTGTTTTAGTGATTACTATAAAACAAGCAATGGGATTTTCTAGAGGGAAGAGTTACAAGCTAATCACAGTGTCACTGCACAATGGTTTTGCACTCTGCAAAAGAACATGCACTAGCCAACCAGGCAGTTCTCCTCTGTCCCGAGGGAACTACCTAGGGCAGAATGGAAGAAGGATGCGATTACAGTCAAGGCACGACACCAGAATCTGAGAGACTGAGCACTGCTGGTGTGTGCCCAAATCACGCCGTGAGGTGGTGCCTGTCCTTTCCTATCGGTACAATTTATCTTGTACAGACAACTGTTTAGTGACCTTAGCAACAGGAGGACTAGAGATTGATGAACTGCTGCCTACATGCCAGTCTGAGATCCGTGGATGAAGCATCAGGCAGAAACCACTGCCGGCTGCAGAAGCTGCATTAGATCATTGAACAGTTCACACTGGCAAGCTGTGCAGTTTAATGAGAGTATAGGTAGAGCTCAATCGTGAGCAGAGTTAAATGTTATGAATCGATACACTTGTTACATCAAAATTAATTAAAAACTCAATCACCCTTATAATTACACACTCTGCCTCAGTGAAATGAAGTCGTGTGACTGGGCCGGATCTGCCCTCCGGCAGACACACATATTGAGGCTCCTGTCAGAGGAAATCTATGCCACACATTCACAGGCTCGTAGCTAAAATGTAAACGAAAAGAAGCCTTTCCTATGGTATTAAACTGAACTGGTGCAAACACCTTGCACCTAGATCACTGGGGATGACAATCCCTTCACCTTACCAGCTGGAGGCAGCTGATCCACTGACTCTGCGTTGTCCAGGGTGGAGAGTGATGGAGCTGGTTTCATGGGCTCAGGAGAGCTCTCCTCCTCAGCTACAGCAGATGGCACTGTAATTGGCTTAACAACCTGAGTCGGCTTTCCAGGCAGCTGAGCAGGCTTCTCGGCAACCGGGGCCTGCGTCAGAGGTTCATTCTAGCATAACAAAAAGAATTTCATATTAAATGCATAAAATCTGTTCCCGAGTTGAGGACAGCATCTCATGCATCAATGACCAACTGTGGTTATCACTGTATCAGCCTTCTGATAATACTTTTGAAGGGAACAGAATATTCCAGACAGCAAATTTTAACTTCTGGAGGTTTATGAGCCATGCCATGCCAGTAGATAGCTGACCCATACAAGCGTCAAACACCCACTCTAGATGGGACAAGAAGAATGTTCAACAAGGCAGGGATTTAAAAAAAAAAAAAAAAAAGCAGACGCCTGCAGAAAAACCATCATCCAGGAATTCTCTCCATTAAAAGCCACTCCAGTTGAAAGCGCAAACAATCAGCAATCAAATCCAGAGAGATGAAAGAAACCAAACCAAAGTCTAAAGGCTGGTGCTGCCTGACAAAAAGCAGTAAGTGTTGAATATCCTGGGAAAGCACAAACATAGGAGCTACAAGGATGCAGGATCAAAGTACAGATTTAAGTACTTTAGAAGAAAGCAAAGGGGTGCCCAGGATCTCAAGTGTTTGCTTTGAAAATAAAACCAACATACAAGACTGGTATGAAAGAGCCAAACTCTGGACTCTCCGACTCTGTAGGTAGTGACTGTAATAACAACACATCTCTCCTACACTATAATGCAAACTGAAGTTACTACTGAGACCCTGTATTCTTCAGGCTTCTGGGAAATGTATCTCAGTACCCTTGCTTGACTGGAAATCTAATGGCCTGATCTCTGCATATCACAAAAGACAACATTTTAACTTTTACACACCCTACTAAGGAATACTAACCTCCTCCTCCTCTTCATCATTCTCCTCCATGTTTGCCAGTTTGCTGGCACTTTCCAAAACAGCAGCTATAGTACTGTCACCATCCATTGCTGCAACACCAGGAAGAGGGGGAAATCCTGAGGAGGAAAGGAATACAGATGTAGAGTTTCATAAGACCTATGTCCTGTCTTCCATATTTCTTATTTTCTGTAAAGCTAATTCTATCCCAGTATCCACTATCTAATATATTTCAGAATTCACCGCACCTAGACTGAGGCCAAGGTCACAAAATCTCGCTAGATAAAATCTGAGTGGTGGGCTTAAGATCAGATCTCTCACAGATATCCAGGCTTAAAGGGATGATGCTAAAACAGAGCACAGTTTTCTAAGTTGAGCAACTGGCAGTCAGCCAAGGAGCCTCACAACCTCAAGACTTTGGTAACAGAGATGCCCCCAGAACCAGCAAAGAATCCAGCCTCTCTCCTTTGCACAAAAGGACCGCAGATTACACAGGAAGTTGTCGGCTCCTTTTTTCCCCCCCCTCTCACTGCTGCCTCCCCTGGGTTGGTACGCAGTCCAGGAGATATTCAGTGCTACCTCACAGGGTAATAATTAAACAATACACTGCTGACATCTGGGTAACACACCTAACCTCTGCTGAAAATCTACTGCAATACAGAGGGTGCAGTCTAAGGCAGAATTACAGCAGTTAAATGTGAAGTATATGAAGAACAATCCTTTTCATTATTTTATTATCCTTTTAAGGATGGGAGGAAGGCTTGACGACAGAAGATAAACTCTCACTGCCGCACTATCAGTTCAGGGCCAGCTTCAAACAACAAAGTCCCAGAGCCACTACTATAAAATGTCTGTTAAGATTTACTTCATTAATATGTAGCAAGTATTCTTGTTGTCAGTCTCATCAGAAGTGCCAATAAATAATGACTAAACTGCTCTAAACCTCAAGGTGGCTGCTATGGGGACAGAACAAGCCTGAGGTACACAGGCAGACAGAGCACAGAATCCTATGCTGCTGCCCCCACGCAACATTTGATCTATCACTCAGCAACATTTCTGTCTCCAAGAAGGTCAAAGGCTGGAACTTTTCGCCATCCAGATGCAATGAAATACACTGCCAGTCCATTACAATCTCACTGCAGGTTTCAGGGACTGCCTGATGGTTATCTTCAGTGTAAATCACACAGTGCCTAAATGATGGCTGAAAAACATGCGGCTAACGTGCAAAGGAACTGAGGAGTTAACTCTGTTTTCAGAGGTGTAAATAAGGAGCACGTCACTCTTACAAAAACTAGTATTTACCAAGAAATGGATCGTATTCTAGAACAACGGATGCTAAACTGCTTTTCAAAGACAGCTTCAAAGCAGGGAATCTTCAAAGCACTATGTGACCTAACAGAGCTGGCACTGCCTACTTTACTACTACTACAGTGCTTGCCATTCCCACATTTGACGGCAACAAAAAAGCCACAGGGTCTGTGCCCTTTTCTAACTTAAAAAATCCAGGCACTGCTTTGCAGTGCGAAGTGTTATCTTTTCAGAAGAACACACCAGGCACAAGATAAAACGCAAGATACTTCCTAGAGGGGAAACAGTATCATGCAAACCGGAGGTGGAGCACTTACAGATGACTTCACCCAAAGTTTTACAGGCACAGCACTGTATGTTCTGAAGGAGCTACAGATTACAGACAGGTAATGTTTTCAGCACCTGTTTAAATGGCTTAAATTTTCAAATAGCGTCAATTTTAAAGTTCTGATGCTGTCAAACAGGCAGTCAAGTAGTCAGGAATATTCACCAGTGTGGAAATTTGGTAGCATATTAATAAGCAGTTTCACGCAATCATCAAACAGCAAGGCCAGCCTACTCACTGAGAAAAAGGAGGAGGCAGAAATATCTGTATGTCTTTTTCAGCACCCAGTAGATACAAAGAAGTTGGTATCAGGACATTTCATATTTACACTTACCAGGAGGAACAGGTAGCTCAGAAAAATTCACCTTTCTCCCTGCTTTATGGGCTCTTATGGCATCCTGGTATTGCTGTAATAAAAGGCACTCAGTAAGACATAAAATGAAGTTGACTAAAAATTAGAAATCATTTGTATTTAACCAGCATAAGTATTGCAAAATACACAGATTTTTGCTATACTATGTGCATTGTCTCTATTTCTGCTTCCTCCAAATATTTTACAGATTCCCTACTGGAGCTGTTTTCAAATAGAAGGACAATACACCAACGATTTCAGCCTTGACAAAGCCTTCAGCAAGAGAACTGATTCAAATGGCTTTGCTGGATGCAAGCAGCTTGCTGCATGTTCATTTTACCTTGGCTATCCTCTCGTGCATCCTGCCCTTCCGATCATCCCCGCTCGCTTTAGCCTGTGCTGCTGCTGACTTGTACTTCTCAAGCCTTTGCTGCAACGCTTCCAGCACTGTCTTTGGCTGCTGCAGGGAAGCTTGAAATAAGACAGACAGTGAAATGCCACACGATTCAAATTTCAAAGCATATGAGTTGCCCTCTTTCTCCCCTTCCTTATCTTTTGCAGAGATAAAAAAAAAAAATCATTGCAAAGTCTTACTATAAACATAACTCTTCTAAAGAAAGGTTAACTTTTACTTCCACTACTGATCCAGAAGAAAATTACAGATGAGACCAGCAGGAAACCATATTCATGAATATCATCTAGCTTTTACTGAGTCCTGCTGTAGTTCAGTGTGATAGGGCAGACCTTAAAGAGCCTTCCAGCCCTACTATTTTCATGGCTTGCTACATAAATCCAAAAGTCCTACCTGAAGCTTCTTGGGTCTGAGGTTCTGGTTTTGTAAGATCCTGGGAACTTCCCATTGAAGCTGGTACGTTTTGCTTGGATGCCTCTTGTACTTTTCCTAGGCTTTCGAGATCTGCAAAGCAAGGAAAGCAGGAAGTGTTCCATAAACAGCAAGTTGACCTATGTTACTCAAACCAATCAATTTGGCCACATCGTCTTCTTGAAAGCTTTCTGGCTTTAA
This sequence comes from Baryphthengus martii, assembly GCA_013396935.1. Lineage (NCBI taxonomy): Eukaryota > Metazoa > Chordata > Aves > Coraciiformes > Momotidae > Baryphthengus > Baryphthengus martii. The sequence continues at coordinate 2,022,477 of VWZK01006935.1, forward strand.
AACAATACCTGCACAGCTAGATAAGTCTAAGGTTCCCATTATGCAGAGAAAATGCTTTGTAATAGAAAATCTCAAATGCTGATTTAATTTAGGTTAGTGCTGCTTGAGGAAAAAAAATGAAAAAAAAAAAATCAGTAAAATCAGTTCAAGTATTCTAAGAATTCTCTCCCCAAAATATAACTTGGTATCTTGGCAGATGGAAAGAGTGAACAGGATTGCTAATTGAGTAAAATATCCTAGTAACAAAAGATGTGCTGAAAAAGGGAAGCAAGTAATACCATATCCAGACAGCCAAATTTCTGGCATTGTATAACAGTGCTATTTCAGAAAACTACAAAAATATCTACAGCAAAAACCTTGCACTTTTTAAGGCAAGATCGTCTCATGAGTGAAGCTTCTCTCTAGTGCCATTTGGTGACCCTTAACTTAAGGGTCATAAATCTCGTGACTTTTTACTTGCTGAAGTAAATTGTTTAAAACACTGAGTTGCACAGACTACATTGTTGACGGTGATACTACATCTATTCTAAAAAAACCCAAATCTTCTAAGTATCAAAGTAGCTTTAATATTGGTAACTTGCTTTAAGATTTAGACTTTACTGCACTGCAATCTGTTCACTAATCTCTCAATCTGAATGTCACAAACTTCAGTGAAACATGCAACATCATCAAATATTACAGTAAACTGTAAGAATGTGCCATTACCCTTCTTTTCTTTCCACTTCAGTTAGTGATTGGTATTATCTAAAGTTATAAAAATAGGAATATTAAACATCAATACCTACTTGAAGTTGTAATTTCAGAGATTGTCTTCAATATAAATAATGATACCTCATTTTTCTTTGCTGGTCTTGATTTAGAATTTGAATATGCAGTAAGCCTCAGACCTAAGTAATCTTCAGCTCTTCAACAGTTTTGCAATCAAATGCAGAATCATTCCATTGCAGCACAGCGAGACTTCTAAATGAGTTTCTGTAAGACAAGCCTTACCCTGAGGAGATGGAGGCATATTCTGGAGGTCTATCGGCTGCCCACTGTCTAAAGCTTCCAGGACCACATCAAATTTCTAATGCAGGAAAAAAAACAAACCACAATAAAAAAAACCAACCCACAGTAGATTTATTCTTTTATGTCCAGAACTTGATAGCTGCCACTCAGTGCATGTGGGTACAGCACAGGGCATGTTCAGTATTCAGGATTTCTTGTGTGCATACCTTGCCTGCCTTCATGTATTCCTTTGCTTTCTCCAGGTCCCCTTGCTGCTTGGCTTTTAGAGCTGCTAATTTATACTCCCTCTGCCTCATGAGTAGTATTGCTCGTGTGTTGCTGTTCTGGAGATCTGTGAGAATGACACAATGCTGAGACTTACGGAGAGCATACAAGATGTGTATCCCCTGCTATGTCCATCTATTCAAATCCGCATTTGTCCTCTTTTACTTCAAATCACACATCTTAAAGACCTTTTCCCTCCAAGACTCCAGAAGTCCTGCCAGACATAACAACCCCACTTCACAAAATTGAAGAAGAAAAAAAAAAGAAAGTCTTTTAGTCAATATCTTAAAACTCTTCAAAGTTTGGAATTCCACAGGTCACAATATTGAAGGAGAAACTGAGGCACGGGAAAAGTTAAGTGAAAAATACTGATCCAGTGAATGTAAGAGCTCTATAATACTAACTGGTTTGACTGCCAGAAGTTCAGCATCCCACTGATAACTCCACCTGAACCATTCAGCAAGGAAGTTCCAACATAAGCAGTCCTTTGTTACACAATACAAGTATCAAGAAAGTAGCAGCATTAAAATAGTGTTGCAAATGTTTATCCTCTCAGATCATGGTACCTGTTTCCATGGGAGGACTAGAAGCAGCATGACCCTGTAGAGACTCTGATTCCAGATGCTGCACTGCCTCATGAGAGGTCTTCTGCTCATCATCTGCAGCAGACTCAGCTTTATTCTCTGGCAGGACACTGACTGAATCTCCTGAATTCTCTAGCTCCACTCCCATGGCTTGAGATAAGTGAGAAGAACTCTTCCCTGTTGCAACAGGAGGTGGCATTTCTTCCTCATTGATTTTTTTGCCTTTCTTCACTGCAGCCAGCATGGTTTCCAGTGTCTGGCAGGGATGGAACAGAAAAGTTGACAGGCATTTTCATCAAACATATTACTGGTATAAAAACATTAAAACACCATTCCTTCACCACAAATATTCCTTTCTTCAGTCTTTTTTTTTAATTTAAGATTCAGACAAAAGACCACCATGTACTTTAAGCCAAACTAAAAGTTTTACTTCTTTCATCTTGCACAGAAACCAAAGTGGAAGCACAAAAAGACAACAATAAAATCTCATCAGTGCCAGAACCACTGCTATTTTTGGCTAGTCATGACATTGCTTGACCTATTAAGCAACAGTGGCCAAGTTACTTCGGAACGACTGCATGTGAGATTGGGGTTCAAATCAGTACAGCAACCCACAAGCAGCCCTCCTCCACGTGTGGTATGGTAGACTGACTGGAAATGGAATTAAACATTGAGATTACAGTTCACAGTTCCAAGAACTAAGTACAAGAGATAACTGCACACCATTTGTGGGCACATGATTTCGCTAATTAAGGAACTGCGAGCTGTGAAGTGAGATCTAGCCTATTATTCTTAGTTATACTGCTTGGCACAGGGAAACTCCCTACCCTGGAAAACAAAGGAAGCGCAAACAGCGCGCTAAGCTTCCTTATTGGATAAAATAAGCAGGTTTGCCCATCCCTCTTGCTCTCTGAAAAGTCAGGCGGCTTCATGAACACTCCTTTCAGAGCTATCAAGAAGTGGACACATGCAGACATCTTGTGCATTCCTCCCGCAGGTTTGGCCTCAGTTGTTCCCTTTGTATGCTAAAGCACCTGGCAGCCTGTGAGACATTACACTCTCCCCTCAGTGGAGAGGGCAGAGCTATAAAGCTTTGCTCGACAAGGCAGAGCTGGCTGCTGTCTGAGGTGATGCAGGAGACCAGATGAAAGCCAAGAGGGCACTAAAGGCTCTCTGCACAGCAGGAAGCGCCAAGCACCACCAACTCACCCCAAGCACGCCACCTGGCTGGAAAGATGCGAAGTTGAAGAAAGGGTTCCTCACTGCAATGTTTAATTGCTTTCACGAAAAATCCTGTTCTACTCCTTTTTGAGCACAGCCAACGCACTCAGGGAAAAGTATCACCTTCCTTTGTCTCTCAGAACTGAGTAGAAGGTTAGTATCTAAGGGAGAACTGGCAGGTATCTGTGCTAGGAGAGCTCCTAAACTTTAAGGGAACACTGAGCAGTCATCATGGGTCAAATGCAGATCTACATGGGTGGGTGAACATCAGCATTTACCACAAACCCTGTTCCAGCTACCACCAGCCACACTCAACAGAAAGAAAGCTGATGGACAAAAGGCATTTGAAGTTACACTTTATCAGTGCATTTGCTACACCAGATCCTTAGTAAGAAATGTTTTTAAAGTAACTCAAGGCAGCATATCGGAATCTCTTTCCCCTTACAACAAATTCACACATCTGGAAAGACTGTGAACTACACTTTAGAGAACTGACTTTGCCTCCCCCTCATTCACATACCTGATGAACCCAACTTACCTTAAGGCCTCTTTCGTATCGACGTATTTTGGCACTCTCACCTGACTCCTTTGCATTAGCAACTGCTGTCCTATAGTTAGCAATTCTCTCCTCTATTGTCTGTTGTAGCTCACTGGTAACAGCAGGAAGTGAGGGGGTCTCAGAAAAAATAACAGAACAAATCAAGAAAACTTATTTCATCCAACTACACAAGTCTTCCCACAGCACTGAAAAACAAATCTTCTTCTTCTACACACGCTCCCGTTAATCGAGAGGGCAAAGACGAAACAGTCTCTAAAACAGAGGAGCATTTGTGCTACACTAACGGTCCCTGGATCCACCTCTGGGCTTTCTCTCAAAGGCGTAATAGAGAAGAATGGGTGGAGACATTCAGAAAACTCACAGTCACAGGGTAATTGGAGCCATGTGGTTAGGGAGTAGGTGAAGAGAACAGTAAAGTCTCTCAACCACCACACAACAGAGGGTGTGAAGAGGTATTTTAGCACAAAACTGGACTTTTTCTCATTTTTAAAACATGGTAGTTTACTCCCTTCTGGGCTTCTCCAACCTGGTTTTATTACATGAGCTCTTTTTCCTTCTTCTACAGCCTGGAATGAGTTCAGTATCAAAAGCAGCCCAAGCAAAGTTATGAGCAGCTATTTACAAACATCCCACAGCTACAGAGACCTTTCAGATGGCTACTGATGTAGTTATTGCCATTATCTCTATAGAAACAGTCTTGGACACATTTATTAATTGCCTCTAAGCACAAGGGCTCTGGAATCTGTAGCACACACCAGAAACATGGCAGTAACTGAATAAAGGATTTGACTGCATGAGGATTGATAAATTAAGCTGAGAAAGCTAATGCTGCTGATAAAAATTCCACAAACATGTCAAAAGATGCTGAGTTACATCAAGCCTCACAATTTCAGGACACTGCTCAGTACTCTGGGGAGGAAGATATGAGCTCTGGAAGCCTGAACAGCAGTCTGCATGTTCATATCTATGAGGGACAAGACATGCTTGATTCCAACTGTTTACCTCCTCGATTCTATGCTAACATTACAAAAATCACCGTCTGAACAAAGCAAAAAAAATCACACCTATCAATAGAGCACTGGTTTCCACCGAGAAGACAGCAATAGCGTAGTTTTTCCCTTTCATGGAGGACAAGACCTCTCTAGATCATTGTTTGTGACCCTCACATAAGCTGCATGACAACAGTGATTCAGCAAAACTGCCAGGAACACGAAGCTCTGTCCTACCTGTGGCTGCAGTTCAGGTTGTTCGTTTTCGGGTTCAGCTGTGGATGGCTCCCTTGCTATCCTTTCATCCTCACAGCTTCCTGTCTCACCTTCCACCCCCAGAACTTCTTGCAATTCTGCCTGAAGTAGAAAGCAACAAAAGGCTTTTCCTCAAAATTTTCTTTTTCCTCAAAGGATAAGATAAAATTAAGTCTCAGGCTCCAAAATCTTTGGATGGACCTGGAACCCAAACACAGTTTAAACATCTTAAATTCTGGTCATTATTTTTAATTTTTTTTATTTTTAAATGAAACTGGTTACTCCTGTATTCAGAACAGAGAGCCAGACACCACTCAAAAGCTACACTGCAGCTCCAAGATCACCACACAAGTTTGTGGTTAGAGATCTGAAGCTGGAGAATTTTCAGAGAAGGACTTTCATAAAGATCATTCAAACCTAAATTTGAAATTTCCAGAAAGCATCTATTAAAAATGTCAGTCAAAAACACCGCTCACACTCCTTCCCTAAACCCTGCCAACGAGATCACTCACTGAAATGATAAAGAATTTTTTGGGAGATACCCTCTCAGGCCAAGCACTACTCAAAGCAGTAGCAAAATGGTGACAGACATCACTTTAAGGAGAATGTCCATGGCTGTATTTCACCAGCTGACATGGAATGGGGTTTCCACTATTCCCCTCACTTCTCTAGGACACTCACACATAGGAATATTAGTTAGGGAACTCGTCTGCTGTGCAGGGAGTTGGATCCTGCAAAGCCTTTTATCTAATGGAATGCTTTTGCAGTATTTTTATTTCTTACCACAAAGTTAACAGATAGTTTTGCCAAAGACATGCTAAAACTTTTTACTAACAAAGTTATGCATACCAACAGGTCTGTATCTTCCTCCAAGTCTTCATCATCTGCCTCTTCCTCCTCATCTTCATTCAGGTCCTTCATACACTCTGCAGCCATCTTTTCAATATGATCCATGGGCAGAGGAGCTGTAAAAAGAAACCCCAAAGAGCCATAAACCATGAGCAGCAGTTCTGCAGTCACTGGATATAAATTCTAAAGGAGTTGCTACCAGCTGAAAGGGAGCAGTGCCTTGTCCTCTTGCTTCCCCTTTATCAGAGAGTTAATGAGAGTATATTCATGGATAAAGGGTAAACACTGGGAAGTGAACATCCAGGGAAAAAGCTATAGTAGTGTTTCTGGGAGTAAACAATAAGACAAAAAAAAAAAATTACAACATCCAACAGCCTAGCTCAGAAATCAGATCTCAGGGAGAAATAATGTCTATTTACTGATACAAGGAGTCCGAATGGCAAAGCCATGAGCACTGTGATAGACTAGCAGGTAGGGTGGAACACGACGGAGTACCCCAAACTACGACTAAATCCCTGGAGTTTTGTATTTGGTCTGTGTTATGCTTGAGACTCCAACAGTTCATCTATTTTCTCAATCTCCAGTCTTAACCACAAGAATGTCTCTCTCTCCATCTCATGTTAAACTAGGTACACATTTATCCTTCGAATCTGATGATGCACATTAACATCACGTTTAGAGACATACTGAACAACATAAGTCTTAGTCAAACTGCTGGCAGTTAACATGACAAGTAAGGAGGCACAGCAAACTATTTGTATGTTTGAAGACAGCAAGAAAGGAAGACAAAAAAATTCCACCTTTCTACCTTGAGGAACTACTTGTTTTACGCATCAAACACCGCTGCAAAGTCACAAATGGCACACAAAAATAAAATCTTCCAAATCAAGGCATCGTACTTGTCCTGAGTTCCAAAGCAGCAGCAGCAGCAGCAGAACACCAGCACAGAGAACTGCTAAGCACATCAGAAAAAGTGCTGCTTCTCCTGCCTCTCTAACTACACTTCCACATTTTCTGCATTGCTGTCTCATGAGGTTTTCCCTTCTCCAATTCTTTCTTGGCTACTTTGTCTTGCAATTTCTCTTTATGCTTCTGATCTTCATCCCAAAAACTCAATGCTGCCTTGCTGAGTTCTCATCTCTACTTCATGCTGTGTCAACCACATCTTTCTTAGCCATCAACTTCCTCCACGCACTCTCCAAGGTGAAGCTATTTGTACACCAATGCCAATCATGCATGTAAATGCCTCTGATACTTCCCTGTGCAGACATATGACTATGACTCACCAGTGTCAGTAAACATTGCATAAGATACAGATCTTCAAGACAGAGCTTCACAATCAATTTAAAAGGATTTAACTGGATCATGTCCACTCTCTGCATCAGCTGAATCAGCTGAAAATGATCCTGGTACAAAGCCATTTCTGCTTAAACAATCTCATCTACCCTATCAACGCTTCAGTACCTGTATCAAATGTGCTGCTCATGTATTTGACCCTTAGCAAAACTCTGCAAGTGGGGCAGTAGCTCATATCCAAAGGCAACTGTCTGTATTTCAAGGGTCACAGCATTCCCTACGTAAGTCCCACTAGAGACAAAAAAGGCCACGGAGTCTCCTCAGACGGTTGGTTGAGCTCTGATCCAGTATGGCAACTTGAGGCTACAATTTCAAACATTCAGGTGGCTGACCGACTAGCATTTATCAGTCACAGCCAGCAGAGATCTCTGTAGCTATGATGTTGCAACAGCACAGCTTTTGCTGCCTGCATCTTTCAAGCTAGAGGGAGAGATGACTCCTTCAGCACCATCAGAGCTCTAGAATGTAAATCCAGAAGTGAATTATTGCACCTTGTGCTCAGCAAAGAACTACGCACTAGTGCATACTGTACTGGGTCCCTTTTTTTCTGTCCTTACTGTACCCTCCTCCTTCCCAAATCAGCCTGCATCCTGCCCCCACCATGCACCATGTGCCCCACCAGGTCTTACGAGTCTCCAGTGCCAGCTGTCCAGTTGTTTAGCTTCCACAAGCTTCTGACCTCTACGTTCTCAATTTCACCAGGAAAACAGAACAGCTGTAAATTATTTTGGGAAATAGCTTTCTGAGCCATAACACATACCTTTTTTTGCACTGTCTGAAGTTTAATTTCCCTCTTATGAATAAAGTGACTGAAAAAAACAAACTTTAAGTGACCTGATGAGGGCAAGAAGGAAGTCAGCACTTGAAAAGCTGACAACAATTCAAGAGCTCCTGATGCAGAGACTCATCCTCAAAACACTGTCCTACATGGTTTAACCATAAGCAATATATATTCAACGGCAGAACTTTTCCTACTGTGCTTATTAGCACAATTATGCTTATTAACTTTAAGGAATTACTACAACTTTGAAGGCTGGACAGTGGAAATGATTTAGAATTCAGTTGCAGATAGGAACACCTCCTCTGTGTCCCATGAATTACAGTGTTTGGACACTCACTTTTTCTAAGTTTTTAAAAATTCTTCATTTCCCTGCTGTTCTGGGTGAAGTCCTTTCACATACGACAGGCAAATTATTTCAGAGCTACAAATACAGCTGTAGCTGCACCAACCCTTCTTTCCAGCATCTGCTCACACACCTGTAAGCAAAAGTAGGTCCCACTCTCCTTGTCCCATCTCAACCACTTGCTGCTATCCCTTCCTTGCAGTCACAGCAGCTTTCAGACAAGCAGGAAACCAGATCAAGGGACTGATTCAGCTGAAAGCCTAACACGACGACAGAAGTTTATTTTTATAGATCAGTTTCCTAAAGCAGCTCCATAAATATGTATATACCAGCAGAGGGGCAGAGCATGCTCACTGGAGACCACCCCTTTCAGTAGCAGCCTTGATTTATATTACAGTGCATTACAGTGATCCGGTAAAATACCGCAAAGCTGCACTGCAAACACTAATCAGACAAAATTAACAGATGCTTAAAATATTAGGAATAGGAATAATCCATTCCAATAGACGCTTTAACCACAAGCTTCAGGATTCTTCAAGTAATTCCATCAGTTTCAGGATTTCCCTCTTGAAAAGGTATTCAATTTTGGTTACAGACACTAAGTAACTAAAAATAGAATGCTCCTTCAGTAAGTTCAGTCTCTAAACAAAACCAGAAGAACAATCAAACAACCCACCCTCCACAAGAAACACAATTTCCATTTTGAATTCATCTAGCACCTGTTACACCTTTTTATGACCTCATATGTTCAACAAGCACGTCTCAATTTAGTTATTACATTGCCAAGCCACAGTAGATCTATTTTCTGTGTCTAATAAGAGCATAGACAAAAAACCTCTTACCCTTTTTGTACGGTGACAGCTTCAACCTTTCAAAGTGAAGGAAAGAGTAGCTGCAATTTCAGCTTTTATCAGTAATGTAAAAACACATTAAATAAATCAGTGATTCATAGATAAGTATATTTAATAAATTATTCAGGTTGTCAACAAATAAAATCTAGACACTTAAACTTACTTTTCCCTTTGGGTTTTGATTTCCCTTCTTTCACTTTTGCTCCTGTGATAGCAGCAAGCTCTGCTTCTAGGTCTCCATCATCCCCACCTTCCTCTGCACCCAGCAGCATCTCTTCAGGATTGAAATCTACAAAGAGCCCCAGCTGGAGACAAGGGGAAAAAAAATAATTAAATAAATAAATTTTAAAAATACTGCAGTGAGAACAGAGATGACACTCCAAAACATCACACTGTATGGATTATTCAAACATTTTCATGCACTCTGGATTCAGTTCTTTTTTTTTTTTTTTTAAAGTCCACTATCATACCACTTCTACTACCAAAACAAGGCATACCAGGCACCCAAAACTGACATAAGGTACATACTTCATAATAAGCCATAAATACTCCCTCTAGGAAACTACACAGTGAACAATTTCTTAAAATCAAGCCTATTGAGCAGTCTGACATAACAAGGTAAAACAAAATGACATCTGTTACACTGAGCCTCATGAAGCAGGTCTCAGGGAGGTTCAGGACAGCTCCTGTAACAGCAAAGCTAAAAAATATTAACTCACTGTTCACACATCATAGGTCTGACACGCTTACACTGCAGACATTTATTTCACCCTTCTCTCTCAGAAGCAGCAGTATTTACATACACAAAACTGCTCTGCATTTCTGTTACTTCAGTTTGTAAATCACAAACACGTAAAAGCGCACGCACGCACACAGAGAAAGAGCCAGTACAAGCCCAGCAACGCCTACGCTAGACTGGAGAAGTCTGGAAAAGATCATCAGCTAAGTGACCATCTCTTAGGTTACATTATTAACAGCAATAATCAAAATTTTTTAGTGTTGCAGGTTACCACTCAATCGTTGCAAACCATACCAAAGGACAAAAGTATCAGAAAAATCTCTGAGGTCTTAATCTAAAAGGCATTCTTCGGAGATGTCATTTTATCACAATTTTTATATTGCTGGTTAAGATACCAGCTGCCCAGAAATAATAACATTTTTACTGAAAGTATACTAAGCCTTTTCATAAACATGAATTAACTGAATGAGATTCATTCTGTGAGGTAGGTGGAATAGCTTTCCTCAGACTTTCTCGAAGCACAAGGCTCTTGTTGGCTTACTGGTCTTCACATGGTCAAATGGGAAGCAGTTCAGCTTCTTGTTTCAGCTTCTCAGAAAAGAAACAAAAATCATAGAATCATAGAATTGTCAAGGTTGGAAGGGACCTTAAAGATCATCTAATTCCAATCCCCCGCCATGGGCAGGGACACCTCCCACTAGGTCAGGTTGCTCAGAGCCCCATCCAGCCTGGCCTTAAAAAATTCCAGGGATGGGGCTTCCACCACCTCTCTGGGCAACCTGTTCCAGTGGCTCACCACCCTCATGGGGAAGAACTTCTGCCATTATTACAAGGGTTAACAATCTCCTCCTGCCTCTGAGGACCTGGAGGGCTGCCAGAAGATGAAGCTGCCTGTCAGTTTATAAACTACTGTGAATAAGTAATAACAACTTTAAAAAAAAAAAAAATTCTATGCAATTGAGGTGCTGGTGGATACTGTCCTGGAATATTTTATACCCTTTTTGGAACTCTTCTATAATCCCAAAGTAGAATATGAAATATAGCTGAGAAACATCAATTCCAAGCACCAGGAACAAAGTCAGCAGCTCTTTGTTTACCAGCCCAAATCCTGTCCTTGACATTCTGTAAGACACTGGGCAAACCAGTCAGCCACCCTCCGCCTCCTCCATCTCCCTTCCGTAAAACAAAACTAATACATCTGCAGTCTTGGATAGAACAGAAGGAAGGTCAGGACAAGATTTAATGAGGAAATATTAGTAACAGTGACGTAAAGATTCAAGTCGTTTGGAACATGCATACACCTCTAACCAACCAGCAAATGGTTCAGTGGCACAGGAGCTGTTGATAGGACACTGCAAGTGTAGAAACTGAAGCAAGTGTGGAAATGAACGAATTCCAAAACAGAATCCAGCAGTTCTAAGTCTCAATCTAATCTGTTCAGCAAGGCACACTTCCAATGAAATTAATGGTATTAAGGGAATGTTTAGTAAAACAGGAAAAAAAAAAAAAAAAAGAGGTTAAAAAACCCCTGCAGTTGATACAGGACACAGCACAAATCCAGTTTGCGGTAATTTGCAAGCGAATAAGCCATTAGTGTATTTGCTTCGAGAAACAACCCTCCATGATGTAAGACGGGCTGAATAATTAACTACATTGCATTAAAAATTAGTAAAATATGTTAATCAGATCCACAATTTATTCTTTGTATTTTTAGAGCGTGGTTTCTCTTCTAGGAAGGGGGAAAAAATATTTTCAACTTTTATCTTCTCCCTTGTTCAAATGAACTAAATCACACACTCTCCAACTGAGACATGTCAATTTTCATGTTAGAGGAATGGTGACATTACAGATCTCTAACCAAATCATTCTGCCTCCAGTAGGAGAATACTGGTTCCCAAGAAATTACCAAAAGAGGGTATCTTAGCTATTTTCTCTATTCTAATAACCCATTCCAACCTCTTTTCGTATTTCCCTATAACCTTTATCAGTTACTCGTCCTCTGTACGTTACTTTCCCCCAGTCTACCTTCAAAGGTTTCTCAAGTTCTTTTCTGGTTCTAACACATTATTTCCCTCTAACTACACTCTGATTTTCTTCCATTATTCCACCCTGAATTTTTGATTGGCGGTATTTCTAATTCTGACACTGTTGCCTGACTTCCTATACTTTCCAACCATGACTAAATCATGTTTCTCCCCTCGAGGCTTCTGAAACTATGTCCAAAGTTCAACACTATTAAAAAAAAAAAATACATAGACACATCTAAGCTCACTTTTTACTACAGGAGAGCGACACAGGTTTATCAGTCTATCAGTTGCAAGAAAATAAAATTACTATACATACAAAAATAAAATTAACTGCCGTTGGTGTAGCGCCTTAGTTTTCTCCCATGTGCACCCCTGAATTTGTTACTTGATATTCTGGTCTTGTTACTGCTGTTTCATTAGAGGCATAAGAAAAACCTCCATATGGTTACTGAAGTTACTATTAAATCCCAATATAGCTGGGGTAGGAAACTACCATAAGCATGAGTCATGAGGTCTCATGCAAAGATTACAGGATTACAACATGGTGGCTTCTCTGCAAGACCTCCACCACTGCATAGCAGGTATTTACTTTAAGAAGAATGCGCTAAGGGAAAAAGCAGGAAAACAAGCACCATACAATTTAGATTTTTTTCACGGTCCTGCAATATCTTACTAATACATGAGAGAGTTTAGCAGGGGAACAGCAGGAAGAGGACCGAATGAGGCTACCCTGAAGAGCAGCAGGAGGCTTCCCTACCTGCTTTGCAACCACATCTCCCTGGCCCTTTGCTTTCCTTACCTGCTTTGCAACTGCAGCTCCCTGGCCCTTTGCCTGAGGGCTTTTTTTAGGTCGTCTGCCGAGCATGATGGTTCATGAATTTCAGAGGACTGCGTCTCTAAGGGACTGGGAACACATGGAATCGAATGTCAGCGTCCCCACCTGCCTCAACGCGCTGCAAACTTGGACGAAGGTGAGCAGGACGGGGCAGGCTGTGCACAAACCTGCGGCTTCCACCGGCGCCCCCAAATCTGGGCAACACTTAAAGGCAAAGGGTAGGGGGAGAGGCACACACCGTGTCACACGCTCCCCAGAGCCCAGGGCCCAGGCCCGCCCTGCTCACAGCCGGCCTCCGCCGGGAGCTCAACCTGGCCGCACCCCGCCCGCAGCGGATCCCA